>QVOB01014134.1:0-11413 GCA_014839585.1 Pseudomyrmex concolor
TGTACTACACGATAGTAATCTCTCTTGCGATACTGACACCATCGGGCAGTGAGGCTAAGTACTTATCGGACCGCCCTCGTATATTTAAATATATATATTATATATATTTAAATTATGTATAATTTTTTATTTTCACATACCTTTTAACTTCTTCTGTATTTCTTTCTTCACAATAGCCTCGGGAAGTACAATGTTCAGCACGCAAATAGGCTGCTGAGGCGGTTCTCCCTTGGCGACTTTCGGTTCCCGCATGAATAACATCCTCGCGACCGGATCCAGCAACGGATCCTTCACTTTAACATGGAACGACAGTCGATTCTGCCGAAAAGCTCTGAACGTGAACTTCAATTGTACTCCAGATTTCGTTACCGGTACCAAATTTCCACTGAATTCGATATAAAGATCCTTTCCGTCGAGTGCCTGATAAACGAACATATTCACAAAATAATTAAATCAACTGCAAACTTTCTATTTTAAAATTTTCGAATTTTACACGATCACGAAGATACCTCGACATCGCGACTCTTCACGATTTCCGTGAACTCCTCTTGCTTTTCCAAGGTGTGCATGCCCTCTTTGCCATCGGTCATGCACAATATTCTCAACGTGGCCTCTAATACGTCCATTCTCTTCGAGTAAATTATAAAGCTGTAAATGAAATTTGTGTTTTATGCACTTTGTATTGTAAAAATTAGCTAATCGCAGTCACGCGAATCATAGAACAGTCGCTCACTTCGTTATATATGGCACATGTAAGGATTCCTCGTACAATTCCGTCGCCATTTTCGGTACCGCGCTGATGTTTCTGCAATCCATCAGCCAGAATCTCGCTGACACGGTGGTGGTGAACGACACGCGGTCGTTCATAAAAGTCAACGGCGTCGAACCGGTCACGTCTTCCCATTGCGATTCGTTGGTTCCACCTAAAGTCGATCGAGTTTTTTTTATTGTCGCAATTAATCATCGATGCGGATATTAAAATAAAGAGACAAGACAGTTCTATTGTTTTCATCGTTTTAGAATTGCAAACTAGATACCCGCGATGCTGCACAAGAGGCGTAACGTAGGTGTTTCTCCGCCATATTGATTGATCATTCCCTTGTTCGCGGCTTGCGGCACGGGAATTGTCAGGGTTATCGGTTTGTGGAACTTCCGTCTTCTCGGTTCGATCGTTATTATCGGCGACACCGCGACGCAGTTACCGAGCAGCTTGGCCGTGAGCTCGGCGGGAATGACATGCGCCTGTGAACGTAGATAAAAACATTTTAACATTTTTTTTCACGTCACTCGTTCGCTCTCCACGCGTTACGCGGAATTTTACTCGCCTGCAGGCCGACTTTGATCTTCTTCGTTAGCGCGCCAGCTGGAAACACGGCCTGCACGTGGTTCGCCACGCTGGATATCAGAATGCCACCCTCGGCGCCGATAACGTGAACCTCCTGCTTGATTCTAGTCACGATGGCGAAGTACTGCGGGAAGTCCGTGGTGATTATGCGAGTGATTCGACCGGAATGCATGGCGCTCATCTGAGGATCTGAGGATCAAACAATTAAAATCGATGTTTTATTGTTTCGTACATCGCGGTGACATACCGTGAGGCGTGTTGAGAAGAGTGTCATCGTTGTCCACGGAATTATCGTGCTCCTTCCACGTTTCTCCGTTGTCGCTTCTAAGAATGATGATTTCCCGTTCCTTTCCGTGAACCGACGCGAAATGCGGTATGTCGATCAAAACGGGTCTGAAACGGATTTATATTTCTCTCAGTCTTGGAACACAAAAAGCATCTATACGTTCGTACACATCATAGCGAGATCGCGTTTACCCTAAGAATCTCGCGCCCACCGGGCCCATCTCGATAATCCGCGTGGCGAGAGCCTCGCCCTCCATCAGAGGCGGCGGATTCGTCACCTTGTTCGATTTCACTAATCTGCAAGTTACGCGAATCGGCATTGTCGCTCTTCGGGGCGGCACGATGATGCGCACACCGCTGTGCCTGCACCCTTTCATGGCACCGCCACGTGCGTCAACCAGAAAGCTTATTAGAAATCTGTAAATTCAATGATTTTCGTGGTGATTCCTCACGGTGTATTCATATTTCTTTCTTTTCTTTTTTGCGTGACACAATCACTCTGTTTTATACTTACGATTTGAAGTGCAGTTTCCTGAAAAAAAGAGAAGACGTGCGTGTTTAGATCTGAACAAAAACTCCTCTTAGGAAAAAAATCGTTTATTTAACATTAATTAAAATAGAAGGAACACACAAACTCACCCTAGGTTCAGTCCATCGGCGCTATCGAAATTCTCCGCCAAACAGTAATTATTGCTTTGCGTGAAGTCTTGCTTTTCCTCACTCGTGACTAAAAAGAATAATCGCGTACATTAATTGTTTGCTTGACAAACCATTTATTTCAATGTATTAAACAATTTGTTTTTAAAAAGCTTTTGTCTCGCTCTCGAAAATCATCATTTTATCTTTTCCTAAACAAAGAAAGAAAGATAAGAAAATTGACATTTTTTACCTTGTCTGTGTACCGGATCGTCCCTAGTAACGTCGATAGGCAACGAATCGTCTCTTAGACTCTTCATCAAATCCGCCGTAAGATATCGATACGGTTGTTCGCTGATCAGCGTGTCGGAAACTGAAAAAGAAAATAAGTTCTTCTATTCTTCAGAAACTGAATTATTTTTTGCGCTTTATTTTGTGTTTTTGCGCTTACGTACCTCCCTCGTCGTCCGAATCGGACATGAAACTAGTTTCCTGCAAGCTTTCGGGAGCTATCACTTTGTACTTTTCCTCCCAGTTTTTATTATCTGGAGTCATACTATCGTAAGGCAAACCTTTGAGCACCTCCATCACGGAGATGTATCCCAACTTTTGCGCTATGTTCAGTGCCGTCAAACCATCCTGCGACACACACATTCGATAGAATATTTCTCAAAGGAAAAGCCTTGAATAAACATCGATAAAATGTTGTTAAACAAGCTCGTCGTGTTAGACTGCGCATCAGCAGCGAGTTGCTTACGTTAGTGCGCGCTTTGTGCGAGGCGTTTCCTTCCAGCAAAGCGGTTACGATATGAGCGTGACCCTGTTGCGCGGCCTGATGAAGCGGCGTGTAATTCTGATTAGTTCGCACGTCGATCTCGGCGTTGTGCTTCAGCAAGAAACGTATCATCGACAGATTTCCGAAGTGAGCGGCCACATGAATCGGTCTGTAACCGGTTTCCGTTTGGCTCTCGACGTCGGCCCCGTTCTTCACCAGAATCGAGGCTACTCTAATGAAATCTTCTTGCGCGCACAAATGCAGTGCCGTGAGTCCGTTCTAACAAAAAATACGAAAAAAAATGGCGTTCTTTGTGACTTCCGAAATAACTATCGAAGCAAATATTTCTTTTTGTCCGAAATTAATAAAAAAATGACACTAAAGTCCGCGCGTTGTTGTTTTTTTACCTTGGCTTTGTGATTAGGATTGGCGCCGTGCTCGATCAGCAAGTTCGTCATGTCGTAATGACCCTTTTGCGCGCTCAAATGCAACGGAGTGAAACCCGCTTTCGACTCCGCGTTAGCGTTCGCGCTGTTCTCCAAGAGAGTGGAGGCAATGTCCATCTAAGCCGAGATGCAAAAGATTTTGCAAAAATTAGTTATTCGCACCAACAATTGTTAGAACAGCGTGTACATTCGGCATGTTAGAAAAGACACTTCCACACAGCGTTATGTTGAAGTTAATTAAATCGTAATATGGTAACACAATTTAACCTGATTTTTGCGAGCAGCGATATGTAACGGAGTGTGTCCATTTTGCGAGGCGAGATGAGGCGACGCTCCTTTTTCCAACAGGAGATTCGCCACGTTAGGATGATCGTAGTGACACGCCAGATGCAAGGGTGTGATGTCGTTCTGAAATGTCGTGAGAATAATTTGATCACATTCGAATGACAAAGACCCAGTTGCCTGCAAGCGCGTACGAACCTTTCCTTGGACGTCGAGTTTGCTCTCCTTTTGCAAGAGTATGTTGGCGACATTCATATTTCCATACTTAGCAGCGATATGTAAAGGTGTGAAGCCGTTTTTCGTCGCAGCCTTGAGAGAAGCATTATTTTCCACGAGAATAGCCGCCACCTGTTTGTCAAACAAATTATTGGGTTGTAGAAAAAAAAAACATTTCCTTTTACGGCTGATTCGATCAACTCCGGTTAATTTGATCGATCGATTAACCAGAGTTGACCCGGCACTCGGTTTTTACTTATTTCTACGGCGCAAAAGAGAGCACAGATCGACTTTTCCAAACGTTTTTCGTAATTTTTTCTTATAATAAAATAAAATATTGTAACAATAAAATTTTCGGGAGTTACCTTCAAGTTAGATGCTCGTTGGAAACGGAAGGATCGTTAAAAATTGATGTATACGTTTGAGCGACACGGGGTTATGAAGATATAGTGACAAAGTTTCTACGAATTGGAATTGTACTTTTACAGAAAAAAAATATACTTTCTATAACAGGAGAATGTCTTAATTCTACTGACGTGCGAATTCTACGTAAGCGTATATTAATAAATTATTTACGAGAAAAACACGTGGAAATGTATGCGTGTGTGTTTCACGGGAACGCGTTTGGCTCGACAATCGATATCGCCTCGCAGCTAATAAAGCGATTGCCAAATGTCACGGGGTGAAAATTACGTCCTAATCCGATTATATCCCCTCGTGTAATGAGATCGTCCGACGTGTAATACAGGATACATGCGTGAGAGAAGTGAGCGGCGACGAGATAAATAAGCGCAGGACCGGTAGTGTCTAAAACATATTTTGCATAAAAAAAAATATATAGAAATTATTCGTGAAGAGAAATAAGGCGCAAAAACATAAAGAATAAACAAGATAACGAAAAAATTTATTACCATATATAACAAGTACATGATGTGAGAAACGAAAACGTAACATAAAATTTCAATATTATTTATGTGTAATTAACAAATAAACCAAAAGGTCCATCAACAGAAGACGTGTGAAACAGATGTGGGTGCGAGAGATGGTGAGCGGATCGACGACAGATAAAAACGACAAATGCGTCCGACGACGGCGGCAGCGGCAGCAGCGTTTCCCTTCTCGTCTCCTAAATGAGATACTCTCGTTGCCGGCTCCAAAACAGCTGTATTCTACTTTGCGCGGCGACGTGTTCCGCTATTCGCGCGTATTCTTTGTACATTACCTCCTCTTGACCCTCCTTAGCCGCGATGTGGAGCGCCGTGTACATGTCCTTAGTCGGGGTGTCGACGGCCGCGCCGTGCTGCAGCAGCAACATGACGATGTCGATGTTCCCTAATCGAGAGGCAATATGAAGCGGTGTTTGCTGTTCCTACAAAATAACGGTGATACGCCTGTTAAAAAAAAACTACGAAGAATTTTCCGCGCGCGGAAAACGATTATAGATGAAGATGTGACGCGATTAGAATTAAATTGAGAGAACCAGTTGACTCTTTTTTTTTTTTTTTTCGAAGCAGAGATGTTTTACACAGAAGGTGATGTTACTTGTAAAATTAATGAAATAGTTGCAGTGAATTTTGTCGGAGATGTGCGAGTGTTTCTTGAACATTTAAAGGAAAAGCGTGTGAAAAAAATGACGAGAATTGCTATGCCTTTCTTGCGAATGTCGCACAAAGGTTCGGAGTTACGAATACGCCGTTGAAATCAAATCATCTCGACATATGAGACTGGTTAATGGCTCATGCTTTTGTACAGAGAGAGAGGTGCGTATAATGAGAGTGGTTACACAGTTGTTATGCACATGATTCTTCTATAGATGACTGTCTGAAAAAATTTCTGTAATCCTCGGGAGAAGGTTTTTTTTCTGGCTGTTTCGTTGAATCAAGCAAGTTTATTCGGATGAGAAGAGTCGGAAGAAGCAAAAGAGGGTTTCGGTTTTGTTTTTGCCGGGTTTTGGTTTTTTTTTCTTTTTTTTTTCTTTTTTTTGGCAAACACGCTTTACTTACCCTTGCACGAGCATCGACTTTGGCACCATTTCTTAGCAAAATTCGAATAATGTCTGTCTGATTGGCTCTAGCTGCCAGATGTAGGGGTGTTTCGCCCCTGACAGTCGGTACGTCAGGATTGGCTTCGTGCTGCAGTAGGAATATCACGATATTCATGCACCCCATAAAACTGGCCACGTGTAACGGAGTCAGTCCGGACTGCAAAACACACGTACATGGTTGTCTGTTAATACTCTTGCGTCTCAATATGACTCCAGAATTAAATTCGATTCTCTTTCCCGATTTATCGTCGTTGTTTTTTTTGCTGTTCTCAATCTGATTTGAAAAAAAAAAAAAACAAAACAAAACAAAACAAAATAAGAAAACGGTACATTAGCATCGAGAAAACTACGTCGACCAATTTCGTTACTAACGCACGACCCTTTAACCAGTCTTTGAAATCAACCAATTTCCCTCTTACGAGGAATCGTGAAAGGATGAAATCAAGATCGAATTTGATATTTTCTACGCGTTAATTGGTGCACACTTCGAATGCGTGCTTGAGCGCGCTGTAAACCGATTGCGTCTGTGCGGTCGATATCACGATTCATTCGACCTTGCGATATTCGTCGAACGTTGCCAACAGCCGTGTAGGTTTACAATTGTGATTCACAGTAGTTGCGAGGAAACACTGATGAGATCTGATGCGACAGAGAGTGAAATATGAAGAAACTGGGCTACGTTACCTCGGTGGTTGACTCGATGTAAGCGCCGTGCTTCAGTAAGAGCTCGACCACTTTGATGCGGTTCTTCTTGCACGCGATGTGGAGCGGCGTGAAGCCGTTGAGCGCACGGGCGTTCGGATCGGCTTTTCGATCGAGCAGCAACTTGGCGACTCGGACGTGTCCGCAGTGCGCGGCAACGTGGAGCGAGGTCAGATAGTCGATGGTCACTTCGTCTACCGGCGCGCGATGGTACAGCAATACTCTCGCGGCGTCCACGTGATCTCCTTGCGACGCCATGTGCAACGGCGCGAGACCGTTCTGCGTGTGCGAAATAGTAAACAATTATCACGGTATTTTAATGAGCAATCGAATCGGCGGAGTAAAGCGTACCTTTGTGCGCGCGCTGATCGGCGCCGAATTTTCCAGCAGAGTGCTGACAACTTGCTCGTGACCCGATCGCGCCGCACAGTGAAGCGGAGTCAAACCGTCTCTGGTCTTGGCGTCGATTTGCGCCGAATTCTCCAGCAACACCTTGACCATATTGTTCTTGCCCCATTTTGCCGCCACGTGTAACGGACTAATATTGTGCTGGGGAAAAGTAAATTTTCGATCGAGATCTAACGATCAATACGAGGGTGTTCAAAATTTATATAGAACGTTATTTCCGTCGCGAAATTATTGCCGCAACCCTTACCTTAGCCAAGTAATTGACATCGGCACCTCGTTTTATTAATAATCGCGCTATCTCTTCGTTTCCATAATGAGCGGCGATATGAAGAGGGGTGAAGCCGCTCTTCGACGTTACGTCGGGCTTGTGCTCGTTCTGTAACATTCGAACGTTAACGTTACAGCGTTAAGATATTTCAATTTATTTCGAACCGAAGCGCTCACCTGCAAGAGCAAGTCGGCGGCTTTGCAGTCGTCCTTTTTGGCGGCGATGTGAAGAGCCGGCAACCTGACCTTGCCCTTAGAGTCGTTCTCCAGAAGTACGCTGACCACCTTGTCGTGGCCCTGCTGCATCGCCACGGCGAGCGGTGTAAATCCATCCTGAACACAACGGCGAAGCATTTTCATTCCGCGTGTTTCAAAAACTTATTCGGAGAAATATATGATTTTAAAAGACAGAAAATAAATATATTTAAAGCGAACAGAGTTTACCTCCGTCGCGAGGCTCTGATTGGCTCCGTTGCTGAGCAAAAGCTTGACAACCTGATCGTGATTCTCCTGCGCGGCCATGTACAAAGGAGTGAATCCATTCTGCGACTGGATGTTGACGGCGGCACCATATTGAATAAGTATATTGACTATTTCAGACTGGCCGGCTGAAAAGAAACGCGATACGCAAAACATTTGCGATATGTAAAAATACAATTGCGACGTCAACGCGCGTTCTGTGAGAATATTCTTCTATCTACCTAACGAGGCAATGTGCAGCGCGGTATTTCCTTTCTTCGTAGCCGCGTCTACCTTCGCGCCTCTTTTCAACAACTCAGTCACTATCTCGACGTGGCCATCCTTCGAAGCTAAATGCAAAGCATTTAAACCGTTCTGGAACGTGAACAATTTTTTACGTTATTTCATATTTTTTCCAATTCGTTTACTTCTTCGTTGTAACATTTATGTTTATGATTTTTATTTTAAAAATTGAAATTACGCAAAATCGCGCACGTATAGATGCTTACCGAGTTGGCTGTGTTAATATCTAAGTCGGTGTCGAGAAACTCGACAACTTTCTCAAGGTTGCCGGACCGAGCAGCGCGGAGAAATGCTGTCGTGTCATCAGCCTGAATACAAAAATTTTATATTTCGTTTTAGAGTTAAGCGGCACGTGTCGCTAGCAAAAAAGGCGAAGTTCGTGCTTACTTGTAAAAAAAGAACAATGTGGAAAACAGAGAGGTGACTGCAAGGTATATTATAATAAAAAGGCAAAGGTGCGTAATACCGGTTATTTATATAGATGTGATGTATAAGTAACCCAGTTTGCACAGAGTCATGCAACTCTTTGTCTTCTCTCCTTTACTTTTTTAATGTCCACTTTGTGGTGTAATATCTTCATTAAAAATCAACCATTATACATTAAAAACTTATGTGATGAGAATTTAATTAAAGAATGTCTGAAATATCACAAGCACTTGTGATATCGCTGCGAGAAAAAATGATAAAAAAGACGGAAGTTTCGATTAAATCGCCATCGGATTTTAGCCAATGCGGTGTTAACGCGACGATTTCCTCGGCAAACTTCGTTTTTATTTTCTCAGGAAATAAAAATCTCCAAGAATATCCCTCGTCTCTCCCCGCCCGCGCGTCCCGCTGTGATTCATCGCGATAAGGAATCACATCGGTGGCCAGGTGGTGGTTCGAACCGACCCTATTGGCGCGCGCGCTATAACTCCCCGTCACCCTGACCTTTGCGGCCGGTCGTTCCTGCCGGTTCCTGCAACGCGCATCTTATCAAATCGCGTTCTTATCGCGTTCTTATCTCGGTCGCCCTTCGTCGGCACACTCGCCGGTTGTCGCAATTAAAACGGCATCGACTTGCTCGATTTTCAACCCTTCTACCCGTTGCTCCCAATTAATATCCTTCGAAAAAAAAAAAGCTCCATTCGACAATCCGTTCAGAAACGGATGACGAATGTGTCTAATAAAAAGAAAATAGATAAATGCACTCGCGCGACATCCCATGTAACACGCCGACAAGATTCACCAATTGGAACCGGCACCAATTTCAACGACGTCAAAAATCGAATACTCGTCTCGTTGCACGCACGAGAATTATTTCTGCGATAATAAATGAAAACGTAACAATCGCGTCCCGTGAGATTTATCACCTTTCCATTTAATTCATTGAAATAGCAACAACTCCGCGAAAGTTCGCGTTTAACACACTTGGACGGCCGGTCGTCGCGATCAGCCGTAATCACTCGTAATTACGACGCTCGTAATTTCTGATTAACAACACTTCGAACGAGTTTCTCGGGCCAACGACAAATCTGGCGACCGAATTTACAACTGCTAGTTACGAGTGTGCTCGAAAATTCCACATGCTTCATCTCCTTCGATCGGTCGATTCGGACTAATATTGTCGGTGACCATTGCGAACAACGGCTCGGCCAGAAAAAACGTATCCGCGACTGCACCGTCAGCGTCGTCGGCCGCGCTCACGCACAGGACGCTTTCGTTTTCTTCGTCGAACGCGCCGACCACGCGCGCGTTACGCCACCATTTGTGCACACCAACCCCCGGGGGTGCGCACGAATAACGCAGAAGGAAGAGATAGAGCGTCACGGGCGGATAGGAGCCGCCCTGCGCGAGCACGCGACCGCGCAAACTCGAGCGACAACGATCTCGCATATAGAGGGAACGCCGCGCCGGGGGTGGCTCGCGTCAGGCGGGGTGAGCGAGGGTGACGGTTGCCGGTTCGCTCGCACCCTCCGTGAGTGGCATATCGTCTGTTCTTTCCATTAGCGCCGTTCTCTTTCTTTCTCTCCCACTCTTCCGTCTTCTTTCTCACATCGTCTGTCACATACTGCGCTTTCTGTGTGCCACTTTTTTCGGTAAAAATCTCTCTCGCTGTTATTGAAACCTTGGCCTGTCTTGAGAAATCTCGAAGATCTTGCTTGTCTTACGAAATACAACGTGGTTTTGTATCCCTAAAATACAATATATTTTGTAGTTCTACAATATATCGTTTTGTATTTAATCTTTAACAATTTTTATATAAAAATGTTGGTGAAAATCTTAATCTGCAATCTTGTCCACAAATAGAAAAGTTAGAATCTTTTAAATTCAAGATTATTTGAGATCGAATTGAGAAAAAGTAGAAAATGAACGAGACGGAAATTCACAATTAAATGTTCGTCTTACTTTATAAACGTCTTATCTCTTTTTCTCTCTGATCGAAATTGAAAAAGTTAAGTTTTCGAACATTCTTCTTCCGATGTATCTCACCTCTTCCATTTCTTGGGGGTTTTTATTCTGAGACAACGAGTCTCTCCTCGTTCCATCTTACACGCATGTTTTTTATTTCATTCTCTCACCCTCGCTCTATATCCTCCGATCTTTCTCCCTCAATCTTGTGTCCACGTTCTATAGGAACACGGTTTATAGAAGGCGTTATGTTAAAAGACGTGTGTGCGATGGTGGATTTTCCCCGTAGGGTCTCGCCATCGTGGGGGGTAAGATTACCGACAGGATAGGTGGGAGACACCATCTGGATACCGACTTTCGCGCGCGCGAGATTGGTGCAGGTGATGAATCTTGCGTCGCCACGTGCAAACAACGTCTGTACGCCTGGAGCTATTGATGTAAAAAAAAAAAAAACACCTGATTTTGAATTTACTGAGAAAACGCGCGCAGGGTTTTCTTCAGGAAAAATTAGGAGATATAATGTGTTGCGCGCAATACGAGAAGCTTGTAGCATTTTTTCTCTTTTAATTTCTATACCTAGAAAACAAGAGAACAATATGAACAATGTTTGAAATTCAAATTTAAATTTTCTCTTGATATACGCGACAAAAGATCTATTGTACGCGGAATATAATGTCTTGAAAAGCTACGTGTATATAAATATACAATTGTGCTACTCTTCGCGAGAAAAGTACTCAATTTAACGAGAAACGATTGTTCCGACAAACGCATCGAAATTGTCCTAATTGCGTCCGAAAGAAATAGACGGCTATGCCACCGCGATCAATAAAGTCTTTACAGTATGTGCGGGTCGT
>QVOB01014169.1:0-10613 GCA_014839585.1 Pseudomyrmex concolor
TACATATTAATTAAATGTATGCATTAATTGAATATTTTAATAGTATATATTTATGTAGTATTTTGCTTAGCGTAGAAAGTGTATGCGTGAAGACAGTGTGTTGAACTTCGTTTTGCATAGAAACGTGCACTGCGTCCATGCATGCATTTCTCACTCAAAATAAGGTTCATCCCAAACCTATGTCTAGTTTTTGAATAGTGAAGCCCCCCCGCAGGAGAGGCGGAACACACTGCCTTCACGCATACACTTTCTACGCTAAGCAAAATACCACATAGATATGTAGTACCGAAATACAGTAGTGCCTCACAGATTTTCCGCGCTTCGGTTCCGCGCGCGGCAAAACGTTGAGGCAAGTACTATTCCGAGAAATGCTATCATCACTGATTACGCGTTATAGATAACGCGGCCGCTCGCTTCGTCAGTTCTAAGAATTGAGGGAGGGGGGGTAACTCCCGACTCGCTGCTTCGAGGCACTTCTAGGAATTGGTGGGGATAACTCGCGGCAAATACTCGAGGCACTACTGTATTCAATTAATGCATACATTTAATTACTATGTAAACTATGTAATGGATATATAGTACTCATAACTTCGAACAAAATGTACATGGGATCGAAAAATAAGAATGGTTTTACAATTTTACTTCATAGACACAATATTTTTAAATTTCATTTTGACAAGCTCTGATGTTAATACAGCAACATGTTAATACTACAACAGTTACTTCTATACTGAATTATTGTTTCATGACTAATCCTACTTCTACGTTATTGATATGTTTCTTTAAATTCTTACATGAAACGACCTTTTAGGACACAATAATACGAAAGCGTATAAATATACACGTGCACACACATATACAAACACATATATAAACGCAGAACATATATTGATATATATGGTGATAAATTGCATAATGTTCATTAGACTTTTTTTATTAATAACTTTTAAACAAACAATTTCTTCCACCTAAAACGTTCATATTCTTAGTCGGGACAATGACCTTGATAACATATGTGAAAATTATTGAAATCGGACGTGACTCCCCTAATCTATATAATTACCAAAAATAATAACTAAAATTACAATTAAATACTAAAGATAGTACTAAAGATAATACTAAAGATAATTTCGTCAGGACTGGCGCGTTCAAGAGTCCGAAAACAATCGCGATTATTTGCGTTCTGATTTCACGGAGGAGAGAACTTCTCCTGGGGAATATTTGCTATCGAGCGAATAGCGAAATACGAACTCGCTAGGCAGCTCGGAGCTATTTCGGCCATGATTATTTCACGATCATATAAATCTTTTCCCCCGGATGAAAACGCCGGGGACACGCACACACGGTTTGACAATTTAAGTTACACGCGCGGTGATCCGTGGGAGCTAGTTTCGTCGTAGTGAAGAGTCGCAATCCCACGTACAAACATCTTCTTGGCACACGTGTTTGTTTGTACGGGGTGTTTGGAAATTGGCGTCAAATATTTTCATTGCCTATTTCTTTCATCGAAGCAATAAGAGCGAGTTTGTGCAAGACATGTTATATGTTTCGAAATCTATTTTTCGAACTAATAAAGTCGTTTGTCGTTTGACAATATACTTCAATAAAAATAAAGCAAACTTAAAAAAAATCTTTTGTTGCATATTTTTCCAAAATCAAAAACTTTTTATAACTCAATATCGCAATGACGAAATATTATATTATCGAACCACGTATGTATATATATGCGCTCCATTAATTATTGTTTATTTGCGCGGCTCAGCCGTCGAAGAAAACGTACGCCAACAGTTTCCGCACTGCGCCACTATATGTCAGCAAATTCCCCGGACAACTCTTACAATTAGCTTAAGCAACTTATAAAGCAACAACGGGACAGGCGTCAGTGCTCGGGACGGTTTGTGCTGTAGCGTTTCTATTCTCCATCCATAAGAGGCTCTTATAAGAGGCTCTTAGAACGCAGATTTTTTCCGTATTTCTATCACGTACGATAGAGATAACTGGAAATCGTTTGAAGACGATCGTTGTCATACGACACTACGACACTATAAATTCTCTTCGCGTCGTCGTATTTTTGGACGATGCTTGTGTGAACGCTTAGCGAAATGAGAGACCGCGTCTAAATGGAATTTTACGATTATTATCCGGTGATAGAGAACGCGACATAGTCGCATAGCAATGAACAGCACGATGAAACGGTACGCAGCTAAATTGTGCGAAGTAGATTACTCGACGTTTTTTTTATAAACACTTTAAAACGTTACAGTCAATAATAATTATATATCTACAATCTAGGAAGAGTCACCCCCGATTTCAACAATTTTCATATGTTATCAAGGTCCCGAGTAATGTTATGAAGGTTTTAAATCGCGCTCGTTGTTTATTAAAAAGTTATTAACGAAAAAAGTATAATGAACAATATGCAATTTCTAGACATATACATATATGTATATGAATATATAGACCAGCCCAATAGTCTCGCGGCCTGAGTGCGAAGGCTGCGAGTGGGAGGTCCCGAGTTTGAATCCACACCGTCGGATTTTTCCGGGCCGATATTTTTCAAGTCGAGTTTATCGATTGAAAAGCAAACTAAATCAGGCTTCGGAATCAGCTTGAATGAATCGTGGATATAAAAGTGAAATGTTGAAAAATATTAATCCTGAGGAAAATCAATTAAACTTCTTTTATCCTTCTCATTTTTACTCAGGATAATGACCTTGATAACATATGTGAAAAATATTGTAATCGGGGATGACTCGCTAGATGTATATAATTATCCAGTCAATATCGCAATATACAATTGCTTATACAAAAGCAGGAAAAACTTGTGTGATTACAGTCTTACACGGTTATACCATGGTATACTCGTGGCGTGTCATAAGTAATGTTCATAGAGCGTGTTCTGACTCGCGTACTTACTTCTCTAACTATTTCTCTGCAACTTTTAAATCCGATATCGGTTATATCGACATCGAGAGCGCTTCGTTTAATTCCTGCTAAATGCTGTCAGGAAGAGAATCAAATAATTTCAGGCGCTTTTTGCCACGACGAAGGCGGTTTTTGCGGCAAACGCCTTTGCGACAACAAATGCTGGGAAGATTGGACCCGAGACCGAATAAAGTGCCGCGGGCTGCATTCTGTTAGTTCCCTCTTCTCTCGTAGTTTGGTTATTTTTTCTTGCCTTCTGACCGGAATGTAAAAACAATCTACTCTGAAGAGCTTGTGTCCGGAAATTCAAAGCGATCGCGGTCGGTCTCGGCTGTCGCCTGGCCTGTCGAAGCATTTTTATCGCTTCATAGCAGAGTTTTTCCGCTTTTTGCTCGGATAAGAGGAATTTCAACTCGTTGAGCCATGGATGTTTTTCAAATTCAAGAGCACGAGGCGCGAGGAAATAATCCTGTGATGGCTTGCGATAAAATGATGACAGGCGACGAACACACGTTAAATTAATAGAGTACATTTTCCGTGTGTACGCTGATTGTTAATGAAATTTTCTAAATAACAACTCTCGCAAGTTTGCGCACAACAATACATATTTACGTACATAAAGTTAATATAACATTTATTTTGAGCTCGACGACCGCCTTGCGTTCGCCTCCTCGGCTAATTAATGAGTTTCACAAACCGCAAAACAATCGTAACATGAAAATAATTCGTTATCTTACACTTTTTAAACATGTTATATACGTCGCGCGTCCATATGCACGCGAGGATTCATTTAATTAAAAACATAGTAGCAAATTAGTCGATGTAACGAACCTTTGAAAGAGACAATTTCGCTCTCCCGGAAGTTTTTCATAGCTTTTTGCTGTAGGCGTTCTTTGCTCTTTTTGATTTTCGCGGCGGCTGAAACGACGAGTGATTGCCAAAGCAAATTCAGACATAACGAGCTACGGTCGCCCCAACCGTTTGTCCTCGAGAGCTTTTGCGATCCTTTCCCGAATCGAGTTCTAGATATCGTTTCTCTTTATTTACCGACGAATGCCGATATCGAGATTAATTAAATGCGAACAACGAATTGTAGAGCCTCCTTGCAAACGGAGGATAAATAAAAAGCACGCGCAGCACAGTGGGAACAGAACTGTATCGGGGAATGATGTAACGACACGACGATATGTTTCATCGATATGTGTGTAATAATGTTTGCAGATCGAACGCGTTTTGCAGTACGCTCACGTTTCGTTACGGAGGAAATAGAAATTTCCGGAGTCGAATATGATTATCCGAGCGTAACGGCGAAACCATCGCGCGTCCTTCGTGCATTCGAAATAAAGGAGTTATCGGAGTAGTTTTGTCGTCTTGGCGGCGTTTCTTCAGCGAATTCAGATTCTCTTTAAAGCGAATCCTCATTCCGCATATCGTATTGTATTAATATAACCTGGACATAATATACGGGATAGTATAACGCGTGCGTTTCTGTCCGGTCACGTGGCTCTCGTTTCAATGTAGATAGAACGCGCGTAAAACACAACACAATCCGGCGGCGCGACGGACGCGGCGGAAGGATTGTCGTAGAGAATCGATTAATCCGAGAGCGCACGCGGGAGAGAGGATACGGCTCCCCGATAGAAGTCTAGGTTAATGCCTGACATAGTTCGTCCGCAGATTGATTTTCTGACGCGACGCGCGTGCGGTCTGGAATATTACAGGCGAAACATGTTCGATAGATGTCATTAAAAATTCACTCTTCTTCGAAACGCAAACAACAAGTCAAAAACAATGTAATACTATAATGTCGTTTTTGCAGTTTATTGGTTTTTTTTTTTTTTTTTTTTTTTTTTTAGACAGCACATTTTACGCTCGCGCCACTCTATTTGCGGTAAATCTAATTGTAAAATTATCAACTATGAGATAAAATGTAATTTTCACAAAAACCTTGTTTTGTATCTCCGCTCTCATTTTTCTGGAGTTGCGTTAAATTAAATTTTTTACAAATTAATATCCATGAGCTACGATAAGCTATTATATATACGTATATATATGTAATACATGTTTTATATATATGGATATATGCGTTTTGTTTTATATATTTTTATCAATATTACGCGATTATAGAACATATAGAAAAAGACAAAATAACGCATAACATATATTTTTTTTGCTGCTGCAATCACGATGAAATAATTTTGTTGTTGAAACGGAAAATGCGATCGTATAATTATTCATTGTCGCCGGTAGAAAGAAAACAATCAGACAGATAAAGAACTTCTAATATTATTAACGGCGTACAATCGTTGAAAGCCTCGATTGGCATGCGGCTGAGACAGGCCGGGGATCGATCCGAGACGAAATTGGATTCCGCGCGAGGGCGATCCCGGCAGACTAAATGATAATAAGTGCTCGCGTGCCGAGAGGAAAGACTCACCACTTATGTGTCTCGCAGCGGCGATTTTATTTCGAGCGACTTATGACCACGGCCAAGAATGCCTTTCTACGTGATGCAGTTTTGTTAATGAGTTACGCGGATTTTCGGCCCTGAGTTTTCGCCCGGCGCTAAAGATAGGCACGCGTGGCCATCGGTAACGCACCACATCAAAGAGAGTGCGCGATTGTAAATAAATCGATCGAAAGTAACGTCCGCCTTGGTTCCGTCCCGCCCTCGTCGTGTGATTCTCTTCGTCGCTCGCTTGCTCGCTTCGTTTTCTTTCTTTTTTTCTCTTCTTCGGGTCGTCGATCGTGCTGCATTATAAATTCACTTGATCCACTGAGGTCAAGTCCCTAATTCGTTTCTGGACACACGTGTGCGAACTCCATTGTCTGCTTCTTGCACACGTGATTGTGTCATATCTAATCGCATGCAACAAAGTAATCTCGACTAGTAGGCGCAATTTCTAACCCCCATTATTTTGATCACCTTCTTCTTTATGTAGTAAATATCGTTTCTATGTCACCAAAAGGCATCTACTCGCTGCGACAAAAACGAGCTTTCGTCGATTTCGCAGCGAGTCACTCTTACTTCCAGATCCCTTTCATTCTCACTTTTTATTTTCTTCTCTCCTAAACTTATCGTTCGTCGACATATGACGTTGTGTTCAATCGTCGAACACGTTTATGACAACTATAAGTTCTCGCGCTCGAGCTTCTCGGGAAAGTAGATTACGGGAAAGAAAGGTTGTGTGTTCGAGATGTATATACCGAAAGGTGGAATTGCGTAGAAATGAGAAAGTAAATGCGCGGCCTCGAGAGTCGATGCGTAGAATAACTCTTCGATCTTGACACGATAATCGTGAGAAAAAGAACGCTTCTTGTATTATAGGTCTAAAATTGTGAGATTGAAAACACGCGGTAATTGTTTAGAAAATGTCCAAATCCAACTCAATGGTCTTGAAATATGTTGTTAAGAAACGTCATTCTAAAAAACTTTTTTCTATACATGTTACCACCGCTCGACTTTAGTTCTCAAGTTATACATAAAAATATTTCGTCACTCCCTACGTATAATTACACAAGTGTGACATACGGGATTTTCAGTTTATTCTATAGTGACTCTTCAAAAGTCATGTTCTTTAGGATCACTCCAAATATTTAAAAAAATATTCATAAGTAAGGTAAAAATTTGAAACCAAAAGAATCCCTTAACTACAAAAACATATGAAGTTTTAAACTGCTTTCTTCTGACATTTGCGTTTTAGAATTACAGGATTATACGTAGCGAGTGACGATTTGTAACACTATGTATTTAACAGTATAAAAAAAAACGGCCATACGAGATAAAATCTGATGTTCGGGTTGAAAAACTTCTTTAATCAAAAGTATACAAACGTTTCGATCCTGGTTTGGATCTTCTTCAGTGTAAATTAAGGAAAAGGCAGGAAGAACTCAGTTATTTACAATCGCTCATGTCCAGGTGGCTGAAGTAAATCCCGCTGGTCACGAACTCGACATCAAATACCGCGCAACAAAGACAACACCTCGGCAACAACTGACAGACTGACTATGTATTTAATCTGACCTATGTATTTAATCTTTCGTAGCCAAACGTCAAAACTGATAAGTTGCCCAGACCGGGTCTGTATGTGGAAAGTAACTTTCAACGCAAAGCGAGGTTCAATTCAAACCAATGTGTCTACTTTTTTGGATAGTGGAGCCCTCCCGTAGGGGGACGGAACACACTGTTTTTACGCATACACTTTCCACGAGAAGTGAGATTCCACATGTGTTTGTACTTTTGCAAATTTTCACCTAAGCATGTACTTTCACAGCTTATAATACGCATATGTTTTAAACAAGAATTTGGCAATATAATGTTGTAAGCGTGTAGGCAGAGGGGGCTGCTCCTCCCAAAATGTACCTAAACTCAATTTCTAATATACATACCACTGCGATATAGTAATGTACATTATGTATTGTACGTTAAGTTAGATTTTTTCGCGGGAGGTGCATGGGGAAAGGCGAAGCCTCAACTCTTGCGGGGGGCGCAGCCCTCCTTGCCTACACGTGTCACAAACAACATATTTACTTCAGAAATCGACACAATGTTGGAAAACAAAGAATTTCTTTGTGAAACTTCTTTTATTTGTAACTCGAAAACTAAAGCCGACCGGCGGTAACATGTATAGGGAAAAGTTGTTCAGAATAACGTCCTTAACAATTCTGATACACCTTTCTGAACAATTACCGAAAATACTTCCTAAAGTCGTAAAAAGAATGGCATTTATATACATTGTATATCGCTAATTATATTCTTTCAAAATTAAATAAATATGTAACATGTATGGTGATGTGAGAGCCGCTGACGAAGTAAACTATGAAGTGGCTGATGCCTGAAGGTACATAGCTTCTGATGAAACGAGCAGTGTCGTTTTCCCTTTACCGCATTACACGAGAGTACACGGTCCTTTTATAACCCTAGCGCAGAGAGCATTTCGTACGTATTCACTGCGCGAAGCGGGGCGCTTTGTATGACCGAATCAACTTTCCGGATAAAATGTAATCAAACGCCGTTGGATTTATATCAAATGACACTCGCGGAGCTGAGCAAAATGTCCATGCCTTTCAAAAACGATGAATATTACAGATAGCAATAAACAATTTTACAAAACAAAATACGCACTTGATCTCTCAAAAAGTTTTCAAACTAATTGTAAAACATGTTTATGTCTGAAATTGTTATTGCACGTTATATCTTGTTCAAAATATTGCTTTTAGAACTTTTCTCCTAAAACCTTATACATTTTCTAGATTAAATTCACTTTCAAGTTCAATTTTTTTTTAATTTTACTTTTACGAGAAAACACGAAGAAAAATAAAATAAAAATTTTATATACTCAATAATGATCAAACTATACCAAATATAAATGAAATAACATGTGTAAAAATTAAAAAATTATAAAAAAGTATAAAATTTTCTTTAATTATTAAACAAAATATACTATTTTTTTTTATCAATCTGAATATCTAAAACATTTCTAAATTGAGATAGGTACTTCAAGCTTTTGAACGCGTATCAGAAATACAAACACAGAGATCGAGGCATTTCAAAACATGTATACGAATTGATTTTTTCTGTATATTATTTTTCCGAAAAAAAAAACATACTGCAACATACATCATTGCAACACACACAACACTCGCGACATTGCTGTCAAAGTCACATATAGTGATCAATAAAGAACAGAAGATATCTATGCGATATCTCAGCTCCGGTTCTGAGCCTCCGGTTTCCCGTGACAAATTGTTAATTCGTTCCGCGAGTTTCGCCAAATGAATTAATAATTCATTTCGCGCTCACCAATGACTCGCGCAAATTATATCATCATGCGTGCTGTTCGATGTGTTCTCTCATTATGTCATTTAGCATAGGTAAGTAGGTGATGATCAATGTGTGATGTGCATACCACGCCGTGGCAGGACATGCAGTGCGACGGTTTAGTCTTTTAATTTTCATAAAAAAATAAAATATCGAAGTAAGCTCCGATATTTTATTATATAAATTTTAAAATAGAAATGCAAATTCTTATTCGATGGCAGTAAATAGTAAAAGCTGTAGCAAGTTTTACTGTGTAGTAAGTTTGTTTGGCGAATATAGGTACGTATATATATTATATTCCAGTGATGATCAACGTGATGTGCAACCTACATTCCAGCAAGAACGTGTTGTGCGACGATCTAGTCTTTTACTTTTCATAAAAAAATAAAACATCGAAGTAAGCTCCGATGTTCTATATTAAAATAAATGCGAATTCTTATTCAATGGTAGTAGATAAAAGCTGTAGTAAGTTTTTTTGGCGAATATAGGTATATTATATTCCAGTAAATTTGTTCGCGACAGTTTAGATCAATGTAAATGCGAGAGGCAACAGTGAAAAAGAAAAAAAAGAGAGAAAAACAGAGAGAGAAAGAGAGAGAGAAATACACAACTGCGCGTGAATTGTGATGGCGACGAGAAAAACACAGCCGGTCGATACGTCGCGTCTTGAGGCAAATTATTAATCTAAATATTAGCTGCTGAAATTGATTCGACATGTGGATCAAAGCGCGAGTTTTTTTGATCATGAGAAAAACACTAAATTGGTTTAAAATGTGTAAAACTAAATTAGTAAATCGTCTTTTTTTTTATAATCACTCGCTTACTTTACTCGATATAGATATTATAATATTATTACCTATAAAATTTCCGATAGAAAATTCAATTTATTATTCAATTTATTTATTAATTTTAGATACACATGCCATAATTGTAAGATTAAAAAATTCAGCGTTAATTAAAACATTTTTCATAACTATTAGAGGTTTTGTGTATTTTGTAACGTACGTTATGTATTTTTTAACGTACGTTGAAAACGCGCGCGCCCTTAATGCATGCCGCGCACCATTCTTAGCGTTCCGCCCGAAATATTTTGGTTCGTCGGAAAAAAAAGGCAATTTTCATTTCTTCGCGCAGGACTCGCGCAAAGGTCGAAGCTTGCTCGATAATGAATACGCGTTTTCTCATTTTTAATGCTTACTTCAAAGGAGTGATCGCGCATACACGATAAAAATTCACTTTTGCTCTCAAGAGAAAAAAAATTTCGCTTCTTCCCCTCTCCATTTCATTTCATAATATGTCCTCGCTCGTAACGCGAAACAAAGGTCTTTGCACTACGGTCTTGAGTACTCTCGGTCCTGTCGATAGCTTAATTAGCATGAGATTAATTAAATTTAAGAAGATTTATCGAGACACACGAGTTAAGTAGACCGAGAATTAACTCTTGGCGCGTTTTATTTTTATTTTTATTTTTTTTAAGTCTAAATTCATATTTCTTATTAAGAAAACGAGTAAACTTATTTGCAATAACCCGATTATCGGTATGTATTTAACGGATGTCGGAATTGTCTGCGAAATAAGTGTGTGATGTACAATTTTAATACCTATTCTCTTCGCGCACACACACACACACACACATACTTCTCGTTACACACCGCATTTTATCGGCCTCGCAGTGTCGATTTTTTTTTTTTTTTTTAGATTGAAAAGCATGTTAAAACAGAGGTAACGAGATTCGGTCTCTCGCCGAATTCTTTCAAGTTAACGAATCGCTCGTGCGATTTAGGGTAACTGCGGGATTTGAGCCGCGCTGGGTTTTATGCCGCATAGAGCAGAAAAAATAGAAGAAGTGATGATAATATGCGTGCAA
>QVOB01014256.1:0-15787 GCA_014839585.1 Pseudomyrmex concolor
GTGTTGTGCAAATAATTTAAATGCAATTTATTTTGTCCAAACGTTTCGGTTTTATTTTAAACCTTCCTCAGTGGATTACTAAAATTTGTATATTTACATGTGTTTGCATTGGAATTAATCTTAGAATGAGTTTACAAATGAGTTAATTTTACAAAGTCTTTAATGTACCTTTCTTGGAACATCCCTCCTGATTTTTGATGACGAAGTGTGGTAAAATTAGTCGTGTCAATTTTTGAAATGTGAAAGTTAGTCGTTATGTGAATGTATATATGTCAAAAGTTTCGTCATTGACGACACAGTAATGACGAAACTTTGTAAAATTAACTCATTTAAATTCATTCTAAGATTAATTCCAATGCAAACACGTGTAAATATTACAAATTTTAGTAATCCACTGAGGAAGGTTTAAAATAAAACCGTTGGGACAAAATAAATTGCATTTAAATTATTTGCACAACATCCTGCAAAACGGTTCAAACTTGCCCGATCAAAACCAGGAGATTTCAAAGTCATTAAGAACCCGAATCAAAACAACATCTATTTTTATTACAATTTTTATCTTTTGCAACAAAGTGTTAGATGTTAATTTAAAAATTTAGGCTTTAAAATATAATAATCAAAAATATATGAGATTAAAACACTGGGAATTGAAATCAATAAAAATAGTTACGAATTTATTTTACTTTCTCAGGAATTTTGGGTGAAGCTTTGCAAACTGAATGCAGGAAATGTTCTGAAAAACAAAAACAACTTTTAGAAATCATTATTGATTGGTATACAAAGAATGAACTTGATAAATGGCAAGCTTACTTGCTAAAAACTATTGAAGATGCGCGAAAGAAAAAGAATAACTTATGAGTGCTGACGATATCTACCAAAAACGAGGAAAAGATTCACGTAACAAAAAGAAAATATCTATATATGTAATCAATATATTAAATTTTTTATATCTTTGTGTGTGCGTGGAAATTTATATAACCATTTATTCAAATAATTGTTCACAATCTCTGTAGAAGTAAAAAAAATAAAGATGTAGATTGGTACTGTATTTTATGGAACACTATGTTTAAAACCTTACGACTTATAATAGACGTTTGATCGATTGATCAAAAAGGTAAGATTCGATTGCGACCAGTTTGAGATTGTTCTGCATGTCTGTAATACCGATGCACGTGTATACAGCACGGAAAAGAACACTGTAGCATACTCATCGACAAACTGCTCATGGACATGGCTACGTAGTTGCCAATGTATGTCACTGTAGTTATAGCGCTGACAAACAGAACGGAAAAGCGATAACAGTTAAACTGGAGCCATGGCCACTCTCAGTTTTCTCTTTGGTTTTAGCAAACCGAACCGTAACGTATAAATCTGTCATATCAGATTGTCGATTCAGCATGAAGATAGCTATTCACCCATTAACAGCGGATCCTACGGCAGCTTGGCGCGAGTTATCGCACCATCAGAAAGTTGTTAAGATAACTGCTAAATTACCAACGACTGAAGCACCGACCAATAAAGTACGTTTAAAATTTTGCGCCGTTTTAACTTCTTTTTATACAGAAAGACGTGTTTGTAGTAACCTCTCGCTCCTTAATTTTCTGTAGTAATCAATTAATTATAATTACACAGTTAGGAATTTTTTTCTTTTTTATAATTGTGAAACTGTATCACTTCATTTAAACAACGCATATAAATTTAAAAAATAAATAAAAATTTTTTTAGTTACGCGTAGTATGTATGAGTGATACACACTCACTCACACCTTTTATCAAGTTTGATATACCTGAAGGAGATGTCTTTATTCATGCCGGGGATTTTACGAAATGTGGTAGTTTACAAGAAGTTATAGAATTCAATAATTGGATAGGTAAATTTATATATGTATATATATATAAATTTTTTCTCATTGAGATATTGAGGATAGATGTTAAGTGATGTATATTGTATATTTATAGGTAATTTACCACATAAACACAAAATAGTTATAGCTGGAAATCATGAACTTAGCTTTGATCCAACATTTACACATCCCTTTTCCGTACATACTAGTGGAGATCATCAGAAGCATACAGGGACTAGTATACTTGATGATATACCCACTTTGGGCATGTCAAAAGATATTCTTGCTGAAGCTATCAAAACTGCTAATGTTAAAGATTATTTGACAAATTGTACATACTTGGAAGATACTGAAGTTTTAGTACATGGAATCAAAATATATGGTACTCCATGGTAAATATTGCATCTCCTGTTAGTTTTATTATAAATAACTTAGCAATAAATGAACATAAAATTATCTATTAACTTCTATCAATTAAAAACATTTTGTAAATTAGAAAGCTAAGATTGAGTTTATAAGAGAGAATTCTTACATTTGTCAATTTTAAAGATATTTCTCAAAATTTAAATATTTTAGAAATTATGGTGGATTGAATTAGAAGCAAACCAAACATGTGTGAGAGCCATACTATGAAAAATATTTGTAGACAACAATTTCAGATATGAGATTCTTATTTCTGAGGGACATTTCGTTGAAACTTTAGGCAACCAGAGTTTTGTAAGTGGGCATTTAACGTACCACGTGGAGAAGCATGCCTTTCCAAATGGGAAATGATTCCATCAGACACAGATATCCTCGTAACACACACTCCTCCTGTAGGTCATGGAGATCTGTGTTGTAGTGGAGTACGTGCTGGATGCGTTGAATTGTTGTCAACTGTGCAGAATCGTGTAAAACCTAAATATCACGTGTTTGGTCATATACATGAAGGTACAGCAAACTTCCAAATATATTCTTGAGTTTAAATGGAAAAATATTTGATTCATTCTGTCTGTATGTATAATTTTATTTCTTACAGGATATGGAATATCTTCAGATGGCAAAATAATATATATTAATGCGTCGACATGCGATCTAAATTATCTACCAAGTAATCCTCCAATAGTATTTGATATAACATTACCTTCTGGCGTTGAAAAATCATAAATCCTCAAAGAGACAAACATTTGATACTTAATTACATCTTTCTTACGAGCTTAAGGAAAAAAAAACTACATGATCGATTTACAATTATGTAGAGTTTCTTGCCTTAATTTAAATCGTGATGTATAAAATTATAGAATAAGTACTAATTTATCTTTTTTTACACAATTTGTAATATCTTAGTATTAGATGAAATGTAATTAAATGTGATCTTTTCTTGAGTAAACATCTAGCTAACACATCCTACTACCTAGAACAAAATGAAATAAAAATAATAATAAATAACAATAGAAACGAACATTTCGAGAAAGTAAGTTTTTGGAATATATAATCTCGACTTATTAGATCACTAATAGAACAGCATTTTCACTTTTTTTTTTTATACATTTATTGCAATATCCAACCACATAACAAATGAAAAGTTTGCATTTGTCATAATCATTGTAGTCTAAATCTTGATATTTGATCCAAGATTATTTTGAATAAAAATGAACTGGCATATTGCCGGCTGTCAAAACTGATTTTTGTTTTGTTTCTTCATGTCATCGGTGCCATAAATCATTGCGTTAAAACACCAGTGGCCAGTGCCATTTTCCTATTACGTACAATGTGCATAACAAATTTTATCGCGATAAACTTAGTTTAGTCTTGCATAATTATGAAAATTATCAAATTTGCGATAATAGGAAAACCTTATAGATATTGCAGATCTAAAATTTTTCTAAACACGGGATGTTTGTGGTAGCAATTAGTAAGCAAATATTATGTGCATTGATGATATTTATAGTTAACAAATATTTTGATTTCTAAAATTCAATACAACAGATCGATTCTTCTCTTATCTTTTTGTGAAACGATACTATCCCATCGTAAGTTACAACACTGCACTTAAAGTTCAAAACTTCATATCACACAAAAGCATTATGCATTCTTACTATTGTTTGTAAAACTTGAGAATATTTTTTTACTTTAAAGTTTCAAAGGAAAACCGCCTTATATGTACATATTATATCTAAATTTTCTAAAAATTTATTGTAGTTTTATATGTCGATACTGTCATCATGTTCATAAAGTTCATGAAAAAATAGATAACAATCTCAATTTGGAATTAGGGATACAAAAATGTGTACCAGCCTTCTTACTCTAACTTATAACGATAATTTCATTATCTTTAACGTATCGTTGCGCTACTTTTTGTTTGCACCAAAAATTCATAACGTATACGTTGAAACTTTTAGAATAAGCCCGCTGGCTAGCAGATAAATGAAACTATTTTTATATGACTAACATTAAACAAATGTAAAAAGAGTATACATGCTTCTTACACAGATTTTACAATATACAGAAGATTTTTGTCTAATACGGTACGTTAGAAAACAGGTACGATACTGATTCACCATTGTGAGTCCGCCTCACGGCTTCAGCGAACATCATCGAGACATCAATACACTGGAAGACAAAGGTCGAAGAAAGGTCATGTTAAAATTCACTCACTCACTCACTCTCTTTCTCTCCTCTCTATATAATTATCACAATAAGAATGTCTATACCGCAAGAAAAATACTTACCTGGATTCTTGGGCAATCTTTCATGTGACCATCTTGAGGAATAGTATTAGTGACTACTACAGCTTCAAAACAAGCATTGTTAATCCTGCTAATTGCGGGGCCACTGAATATTCCATGTGTTAGTATAGCGTAAACTTTCGTGGCTCCAGCTTCCAACAGCTTTTCTGCTGCATGACAAATAGTACCGCAGGTATCAGCCATATCATCCACCAGAATCGCGACTCTGTCTTTGACGTCTCCAACCAATACCATGCTGGCGACTTCATTTGCTTTTTTCCTTTCTTTGTGTATAAGCGCGAACTCGACGTTTAATCGATCAGCAATAGACGTGACTCTGCAAAATACAAGAGTTATGATCAACATATCTTTACTAAAATTTTCTTTTTTTCTCAAGAAATTATCTCGCTTACCTCTTAGCGCCACCTGCATCCGGAGAAACAATGATGCTGTTTCGCCATTCATAAATATTTTCTTTTATCCATTTGAGAACGGCTGGTTCGGCAAATAAATTGTCTACTGGGATGTCAAAAAATCCTTGTATTTGACTAGCATGCAAGTCCATTGTAATGATATGATCTGCGCCCGCTACCGAAAGCATATTCGCCACTAGTTTTGCCGAAATCGGAGCGCGACTCTGCAAAACATTTCAATAAGATAAGTTTTAAGAATTTAGATGAGTCCCTCAAGTCCATTTGCAACTGGAAATATCCTGCAATTTAAAAAAATTAAAATTTTTCATGAGCAATATCAAACTTATATCACAGAAATAAAAAAAATCGCGAATCTAGACTTTGTTACATTCAAAACTAAAAAAAAAATCTTTTTGAAAGATACTATATTTCAACTATATCTGTTTTTTCAATAGATACACGATGATTAATACTAAACATTGGAAATTATAATAATTACCAAAAGATTATGTGGTTTTTTGGAGGGGACAAAATATGAATACAATGGCCATTTACTACAAAATATTCGTTTTTAAGAACTGTGTATTCATAAAATGTAGTTTTACAGGAAAACAACTAATTGTTGCAAATGCACCCCAGTTAGACTCTTAACAACAGTAAACGAAGCAAATTATCTAAAATTACGAACACAAAACAAAACACAATGCATCTCGGTCCTTTGCCCTCGTGTAGCAAAGGATTGAAGGAGATGAACAAGAGGGCAAACAGTGGTAATACATAGACGTAAAGTGCACATAAAGATAAAAATAAATTCTTTTTTAACAAACGACTACGTCAATATTGCGAGTGCATCTTTAATATTGTGTGTATATTTATGCAACATTGTATGGAAAATAATTTACAGTTGCAAATTATGTTCGTTATTAGTATATCGTTTTTTAAAGTCGAGAAATGCATTGTGCGCAAATAATGGAACAGTTTTAGTAAACTAGTACTGAAGTAAAATTAACTATGTTATACTAATAAGCTATTAATAATTGTTTTAAGATATATTTTCCCATGATTATTGACAACACAAGTTATTATCAAAGTAACTCATTGACATTCCTATACTATCACTTATATGTATATAAGCGTTAATGAGATAAGGCTTGATTAGTGCATTCGGACGATAACATCGACATCGACAAGCTTCGATATAATTAGTACCCAATGAAACATGTGCGTACCCCACTGTAATAATAATTGCCAACAATGTACTGCTATTATATTAATATTTTGCCCTCTCATTCGGATATCAATATGCTTTGACCAAATGTTTCATTCATTCATTCAATCATGGGGATACCACTGTGTTGTATAGCAACGATATTATAAGTTTGGTTAGTCCTACAAAGAAAATTCTTGTTTGAATTCAAAAAGTACAAATCGAATTACAAATCGAATGGTTCATCGAATTATTGCAAACGCTGCACTCGACAATCTCGTTGCTATTATACTCACTGTAGACAGATCGGGCAGAATATCCTGAAAACACGCAACTATTCAGAAAAATAAACAAGACACGTGTAGAAATTTTAATTTTTACTATGTAAAACATATATAATTAATAATATTAATATCTTTGTAATATTTTGAAATATAAGGCGCTGCTTATATTTCAAATGGCAGCTTTCTATCTATTTGATGAAGAGTTCTGTTAGAGTACGTTCGAATGCAGTGCTGGGAAATCGTGAGACGATCCACACATCCTTGAAAAAACAAATACATCAAACTACTATACTATACTTAACTACTATATTTTTTTCTCAACAAGTCATAAAGAAAACTTGATAATAAAAAAACAAAAACAAAAAGTCAGAATTATTTTTAAAGTGTTTTTAGATTTTTAGATTACAAAAAAAATAAAAAAAAAATCAAAGATAATAAAGAAAATAAAAAGTTCAAGATATTTCGAAAGTGACCATTCGATTCCACAATTTCCAAACATAAACAAATGTCTCACTTTTATCTCCAAGCATAAACTCCAAATGTCTCTTTTATCTTCACATCCATCTTAATCTTTCATGCAACATATTCCTGATCTTTTTTCTTTTACCATCAATATTTACTTGATAAAAACTGTAATGTTATATGTTTGCAGTTAAAATTGTATATTATTTGTCTATATATTATTTTTGAAATATTAAAATAATAACTTTTATACAAGTGTTCTTATAAATAAGCAATGCACACGATTATTACATTATAATGTTATTGAATAATGTTACTATCTCAATAAAAAACTTTACTGCTGTGAACTTTATATACTTAGAATGTAAAGAACTAAAAAATCTTTCTTATGTACATATACATATATAAATAAAAAACTGAAATAAGAAGAAATAAATGAATCCATAAGAAATAAACTGACTGCGTAAATGTTATTATCTTTACAGCAAAATTACACAGAAGACCCCCCAGAAAGAAATCTAGCACGAGTTTTGCAACATTCAGTTAGTCATCCAGCTGTTGATAACCTTGTGTCATCATCGAACATGTTTGAAATATATGTGCATTTGCATTACTGGAGATATTTAGAATATTTACTATTTAGTTCATTACATCTCGTTCATTACATCTCTGTGATTGCGTTAGTAATTATAAATAGGTGAAAATTATAACTCTGTATAATATAATATTACATATGCTTATGTATACTATTTTTCTTTTACATTTTCAATGATATGATATATATATCTATCACATATATATATCACAACAATGATATATATATCTATATATACGTATTGATACTGTAAAAGCATCGAATATATTTCAAAATACAACTTTGATATATGACATTAATCTGAATTATTACTGCTCGCATAAACTGAACTCATGCTTCATGTATATAAGAACTTATGAATTATACATAAATGATATAGTTTATGTATAATTATTTTGAAGTTTACAGTATATAAAATGCTGCAACTTTTACTTGATCTTCATGCATTTGCTTGCAAATTGTATCTAATATTTTTCCCTCTTTCTCTTTCTTTGTTGTGTGTGTGTGTATATATACTTAACTATCGGTCCACCATTTGCTTTACAAAAAGATAAACAAGTAATATCTTTTTATGATATTACTTGAACAAGTAATATCACATTCTTATATTTTTTATTAAAGTTTTGAGTTGTGTTTCATTTGTTCTACAAAAGTAAAAACATATATATATATATATAACTATCTGGTGCCCAATGACATAAAGCCTGCAGAGTACAAGCGGATTTTACATGATGATGAAATTGAGTTTTGCGTTTGGTAAATGATATCCCACTGGTCTGTTGCAAAGCTATATGAGAAAATATAAAAATGTAAAACAAATAAAAAAGAACCACCGCAAGTTACCCTGAATTTCCAGTCGTTTGACTTCAGCACAATTTTTTTTGAGTCTTCACCATCACCGCCCTGTGAAGATAATACAAAAAAGAAATTCTCCATTGTATTTCCTCTTCTTCTCCTCGTACATTTGTTATATTTACTTCTCAAAAGAAAACTTAAATGAAAAAACATTAGACAGAAAAAGAACTTGAAATAATTTTCCGAATAAACACATTTTTCCACTTGCACTAATAGCATGTAATTTATAGTAATATGAATACTAAACTTTATATTGCATATATTCATTACTTAATATTCGAAAAGGCTTGTCTCTTTACGTAGAAAGGTTTCTCTAAAAGCTCCTTATACATTACGTTATTACTAACACTTTTTTCATTACTAAAATCTCTTTCTCTTTTGTTCAGTCTATTCACGGTATAATGCACTACTTGCATAACTGTGAGACACACCTAAGTCCTGCTAGAAAATTTGTGTGTTTCACATATTATATTTTTGAAAATCATATTATCGTTAGTCTTAAGACTATCATTAAAAAATCATTAATATTTATGTATTCATAAGTATGTAGGCTATCATTATGTTAAATGTTAGATTAATCAAAGGTTATATTAGTAATAACTAGTGTTAAAGGAATCATTTTGCAGCAGATATGTATCTATGTACAGTCATAGAGGTACACAGCTACAATATGATGCAATGATTATGTAAGTGTTGTACAGTGTATGTACATATATTTATTTTTAATTGCTAAAGTGTTATATATTTTGTGAATATGCATAGAAAATGAAATGTTATAATACAATAACTTATTCCAATTAATAATTCAATTTTGTGTGTGATTGTGTATATACTATAAAAATATTTTATCTTATATTAAAAACTAAAACTAAAATTACTTATAGCGTATAAATATAGCATTTTCATTAAATAAATAGTATTTACAAGTGTTTTTTTATACAAATATTATTTTTATTATGTTAACTACTTAGACCGCAAAGTTTTATTTAAACAATCGTTAATTTTCTCTTTTACCTTGTCTTTCTTATCTTGCCTTGCATATGGAAAACAAGGGATAACTGCTGTCACTCGAGATGCTGAAGCAATTTTGCAAGCATTGATCATGATGAGGAGTTCCATTAGATTGTCGTTCACTTCACCGCTTCCACTTTGGACAATGTACACATCTTCGCCACGAACTGATTCCCCTATCTCCACGCTAAATATTATTAAATACACTATTATTTTCACTATTACTCACTATTAAATTTATACAACAATCGAAAAAAATATAAAAATAAGAACTTCTAACATTGATGGTATGCTCGATTAGATCATGTTAATTAATTTTGTCTTTTATATAGAACAAATAATTATTATCGTAATTACTAATAAAAAAAATATCGAGTTAAAATACAATGAAATTTTTTTTACTGTCTCTCTATAAATTTGCAAAATTCAGAGTACTAACTCCGCACTGATAGATACATTATCTCAATACTAAAAACGATGATGAGGATCTTCTCAGTTATAATCAACAATTTGCAACGTTCGCATATTTCAGCTTGTGCCGTGTATGCGAAGCACGAGAGTAGCAAAGTAGTTTGCATGTTCTAAAAGTCTTAATATCGCGAATACACGTGTGCCGCATGTTGCGTCAAAAAAAACGGATCGGAGCAAAAAAAAAAAAAAAAACAAATCGGCGAACACGACCATCGAGTTAAACTATTAGGTTTTTTTGCGGCGGTCAGTTGCTCTTGCAATGGGGTTGTTCGGAGCGTTGACTCAGCAAAAAGAATGCTATAAATACGTATAAAATTTATGAATGCGCAGAATAAAAAGACGCGAAACGCCATGTAATCAGCGGAGCGGAAAGAATGTGATCGGCGCGTGCGATGACACGTGGTCGTGAGCTACGGCTTCAGCGCGATTGACAATAACGTGTTTAAGAATCGGAACGACCATTACCATGTCTCGAGGTTGCTGAATTTCTTGGTGACAACCTTGCCGATGTCGATGCCAAGCCGGTCCACGATCCGCTGAGCCAGATCCGGATGCGAAGTCCCGCTGAAGATCTTGATATTCGGCATCCTGCTTTGCAAGACTCTCACGCGAGAATTTTCCAAGTTTGCGCGTAACAAACTCTTGGCTCGTACTGGCTGCGATACAGGCATCACTACAACAGAAACCACCGTAACGTCTGGCCAATCGGCGATCGCCCGACGAAGCGGACGTGACGTCACACCGAATTACGCTCCGCCTCTCTCGCGCGGAGAGTATTAACGCGTCAACGTCTTATCGAAGGTCCGGGTCCTATCGTTTTCTGCGTGTTTACGAAGAAAAATAATGATCTCAGATATGAGGGACGATCTTATATCGTTGCGTAAATCAACGGTTGCGACATTGGCCGCGTCGATTGGCCGCGCGGCGTCTCTCAGCGCGTCGTCGATAATCAATACAACGACGACGCAATTTGGTCCCACCGTGCGTTCTCTCTCTCTTTCGTCTTCACTTTTTCTATCTCTCTCAATTGCCCTTGTTTTATTTATTTTTATGCAACTCGAGTCCGCAACAATTATGTCTTGTACTTTCGAGAGACAAACACGTGCTTTCCGTCTCTCGCCAAGATGTTCCTTTCTCACGTTTTGCCTCGCGATAATGATATTGCCAGCAATCTAAACAAATATGTATCTCAATTGGAAATATTAGGACATGTCTATCACAATTGGAGCTTAATTGCATTAGTAGCTTGCCGAAGGCAGCAAATAACGATGTGAACCTAGATAAAATTCAAAAAACGCGCGACAACAGGTGAGTACTTTTGCGCCTGTTCCTTTAACTATAAAAATACGACGTTGTCCTTGGCAAATTCGGACTTTTAATCGAGATATATCGCGCCCTCATCGACCAATTGAGCAATATGAAAACTAAAACCAATACAAACAGCTTGCTCGCGGATCTTGTCGTCGAGACAATATTGACGAAACTCTGTAGGCTGCATATTCAATGATTCAATCCTATAAAAATCTTCTACTTCACACGTTGTACTATAGATTTCTAACTAAGTGGATAACTACACTCTGCAGTTCTTGCGTGAATTTGCTGCCAATCTGTCTATGTATTGTTTTCAATTTACAGGATAATTTTTTATATGTATATTTTTAATTATATATAGATAGATTTTGTTCCAGTAATACAGATCGTCGAAAAAATAGATAAATGTCTTATTATATTCAGATGCGACAAATTGATGCACATTCACCACCAAAATACAGCAGTTACAGTTTAAATTAACGCAACAGATAATACTTGGGTTTTATATATAACGACACATAGAAATCTTACTCAATCTTATGTTCTTGTAGAATTACTGGGGTTCACTGAGCCACAACTGCACCAAAACCCATAACTAAACCAAGTGGTCAGAGTCAGAGGCCCGTACATACACATACGCGACGATGAAGCGCCGGTGGCGCTGATCGAATATGTATTAAACGTGTTTGTGTGTGTACGACGGCGTGAGTTTCTGCCGCACACCACGGGTTAGGTTCGACCGCGCGCGCTGGGTGACGCGAAATTCTGGGTGACAGGCGAGATTTTGCGATATCGCGTGGAAAAATAAACCAAATCTTTAGGACAACGCGAGCAACACGCCGTAGCCCGTGAACGGTTATTCACGTGACAATGATAACGTGCTAACCGTCCCTACGATTCAGAAGCCATGGCAAACATCGCGGCACAGCGAATCAAACGGGAATTTAAAGAGGTTATAAAGAGCGAGGAGGTGAGTGAGCGAAAAGTCGTGGCCGAAGATGCGAATTCCGTTTCTGCTTTTTATGTATGTATATATGTACATAATACATATATACATGTGTATATATGTATAGCTTTTGCTAAGTAACAGCAAATGAAAAGCCGTGTTCGCGCTTTTAAATTCCGAAATTTTTGTACGCGACTTGAAAAAAGCGCGATTTGTATCAGCCACTGACAGATTTATGCACAAATTCGAGCTCGATTGCTTTTAGTGTCAGTTTTTATCCAACTGTCATTTACACATACAGTCTTTGTAATTTCTTTCGAAAATACTCGGTGAGAATTCACTTTGCGAATCATGTCTCCCTGTCTATAAAACATGCGCGTTGATTTTAATTACTTAAAAGTAACAATTTTGTACATAACAAAATAAGTTGTTCTTGTTTCATTGTTTTCTTGTGTAAAATAATACGTTTTTCTTTAGCGAACAACATAGTCGTATATTTAAAGAGGATGACATGCATCAAGGTACAATGCAATAATTAGCAATGTCTTCGTCCATGTCAACAATCTAATTAAATTGTATGAATATAGATATTAGATGTGTAGGTACTCACCGCAATGTCTGGGATCTCGATTGCAGTGAGATTCTCGAGCGGCTTTACACTTTTTCAAATTGCTCATTCCGTACTCACATGGACATTCCCTGTGATTAAATGCTTCTTCCACATGCTTCTAAGGCGGTCGAATTACGTCAGTAATATAATATGACAGTTTCGAATTATCACTAGCAATCGTGATATTTTTTATCACGTCTAAATGTCGTAGGTTATGTCGATTGCATGTTTATTTTGAACATTATTGCCAATGACATAGCATCACAAGCAGAAACTATGGAAAAGTTTAGCAATACATTATATTTTATCTAATTCTCGTAAATATGTCTATCCATGATTGCATAATCAATCTTTGCGAAAGAGTGATCAAGACAAACAAGTGTGACGTACGTTAAAACGATAGAAAACAGTTTTAGTTTGTATATGTGCGCTATACACTGACTAGAAATAATTTCATAACTCAGTTCAATTGTTTATTGTAAAAAAACATTATTTTTATGAATCTCTACAAATAAATTAATATTTTTTATCTATATATAAAATATGTGATTATTTGTTTATGTATGTAAAAAATAAGTCTATATATGTAAATGCAATTTATTAGTAATTTATACGCACATAACTTTTTGTGTAACATCAAATTGCATATATTAAAACTAATATATATTTATAACAAGTTATAATTTTCTACTGCTCTACTTACTTGATATTTTTAATAGATAGCAAAATGTGCGATTAAAGTTGAATTAGTCAACGATAGTCTCACGGAATTAAAAGGTGAGATTGCTGGTCCACCAGACACACCATATGAAGGTGGTAATTTTGTGCTGGAAATTAAGGTTCCTGAAACATATCCTTTTAACCCCCCCAAAGTAAGTTGACATTCTTAAGAAATACAGATATAAGAATGTAAAAACCGAAAAAACAATTTGTTTTCTTTATTTTCAATAATACCTATTAATTCTAATTGCAATATACACAATATAAGAAAAGGTTCAGATTATAATATCTATTTCCTTCAGAATTAACTGTGAAAAATGGTTCTAAGCAAAAAGATATTTTGTGTATTGTATAACTAATATAAAAAAACCTTTATTTGTTAGGTACGCTTTATAACAAAAATATGGCATCCCAATATATCTTCTGTTACTGGTGCCATCTGTTTGGATATCTTAAAAGATCAATGGTATGTGTTATTTACATCACTCATACATATATTGTACATGTATAACATCTCAGAATCAAAGTATCTATATAACTTTTGTAATTATAACATAATTAAAACTTTATTTTTGTATCTAAGGGCTGCTGCAATGACTTTACGTACAGTATTGCTGTCACTACAAGCATTATTATCTGCAGCGGAACCTGATGATCCTCAAGATGCTGTAGTAGCAAAACAGTATAAAGAACACCCCGAAATGTTTAGGCAAACTGCCACACATTGGACATTTGTATATGCAGGTGGTATGTATTATAATTACACGAGTATTATGTTGAGCAACCTTTTGATTTATGTTGACCGTAGGTCCAGCAAAAATGCCTGATTTAGATGACAAAATAAGAAGATTAACAGATATGGGAATCGAGGAACATAATGCAAGAGTTGCTTTGTCTTCATATAATTGGGACTTGGAACGCGCCACCGAGCACTGCCTCTTCAGTTAGTGATAACTAACATGACATAGCTAATCTGTCACATTTATAAACATCATCCTGTCACTGAAAATTTCTTTGTAATAATATCATTTTCAAGTATCATCAGTGATGTTATTTCGAAAGAAATTGAATTTCACACTTATGACAATATCTGGATGCAAAAACATCATTGAAAAGCAATTCATGCAAAAAAAAAAAAATTCATCAATTCATTTAAGTTATAGACAGAAAATGAGAAAATAATAAAAACTACAGCATATGTTAGTTAAATTAGGAGCAAATTTTGTAAGCAATATGTTATGTAACACAAGTAAAATTTCATAGTATTGATTAAAAAAAAAAAAATATAGTAAAATTTTTTCTGATATAAAAATTCACATTTAAGATAACGTTTGAATTTTAATTATCCACTTTTCCATTCTATGTAATAGTTTAATATGTTACCAATTTTAATTTTTAATTGTGTTTAAATTGAATCAAATTTATATGAATTAAATAAATTTTATACAAAAAACTGCATTTTTTGCTATATATGTATATGTACTTTATATCTTTTCAAGTGTGTGGTTATATATAAATATTTTGATTGCAGTTTCTATATAATTTATATTATCTATCAATGATAAAAAATATCTGCATTTGTAATTTTGTGCAGACTGTTTCACAAGTATAATAAAAATATAATTGTTTTCTCGATTTTTATACATAGAATCTCTGATAAATAATAAAAAAAAGGACAAAACTGAAAATGTATGCAAATAAGATTGTTTGAGATTACAAAGTACAGTAAAAATATATTTTTCAATTTAGTTTTTTTTATCTATATCAATCCATATTGTATAAAAATTCACAAGTTTTGTGTAAGTTTTTCTATTTGATAATTGTGTAATTAAAAAATCGCTAAGTAATTTGATCATCACTTAGATTTATAATTGTGCAGAAGAGAGTAAGGATGTATGTATATTCTTTATATATAGATACTATATAAATATGTGCAAAAATACAATTCTTTCCTTTTTAGTTTTTTTGATAGATTTAAAATAGAGAATCTAATTTGAGAGCAAATTTGATTGTATTATTGAAGTGTATGCTTGTATAAAAAAAATTCTAAACTTAGTTTCACTTTGTGTTAATACTTTATACTTTTGTACATTATTCACGTTGGCTTGTGAGATGATGAAATTGTCTCTTATCACTTCATGGATATGTATACGTGCATGTACATATTCTGTCATTCATTTTGTATTTGCATCACGTAGTGTACATTCCAGATTTAAACATAAATAGCATTTATTTATAAATTTATATTTGATTTAATATTAAATTGCAGACGTTAAAATGTACAATTGTGGAAAAGATTTAAGAAAATTAGATAATTTTCGATTTTAAGTAAAAAAAACAACAGATGACTT
>QVOB01014257.1:0-28153 GCA_014839585.1 Pseudomyrmex concolor
GTCTTCTCCGGGACATGTGCCTTTTTCATAATATTTATTTATGTAACTCGATTCACATATCGAGGATTTACAACGAGAGGAGAGTCATCAATGAAAACACACACGAGAGAGAGAGAGAGAGAGAGAGAGAGAGAGAGAGAGAGAGAGATACATTTTCGTTTCTTATTGCGTTTAACACACAAGTGTCACTTCGCACTCGTCAGAGAGTGAAAAGCGACGTTTTCAAATCAGCTTGTCTTGCGATCGGTGGAAGAAAAAGAAAGCGAGAGCGGATCTCCGTGCAATGATGTAGACCAGATAGTTTTACGAATAAGGCGTGTGTGTATGTCCTCGATTATATACGCGTTCGGTCGACATGTAATTTCTGGCGATTGGCAACACATTAGAAAGCTATTCCGAATCAATAACATCGTCTGGATGTAATAATCCGTTTATGCAATGTCACACACACACACGCGCGTGTGTATTATTTCTAACTGTCGGAATGATTATGTTGTCAATGAAAACGATTGCGGTAAATTACACTCGAGTGAACAATCGAGGAAATTCACGAGTGCGTCTTGTTGAAAGAAAGTCTCGCGAAAAACAAAAAATATATTGAGAATATTAATAAGATGATGCGTATGTTACTTTCAAATTAAATTTACTTATTTATTTTCAAATAAAATGACAAAAAACTAACAAGTGCGCCGGTCGGAAAATAGATCAACGAAATCGCATATATCTTTTGCGTACGAAATGTTCATTTAGATGTACAGATAGCAAATTGATGTACGCGCGGAGTGACTCTGCGGGATCTCGCATTAAAACTAGCGCATGTCGCGTGGAGTTCATCGAGATTACATAAAAAAAAAACACACGCACACGGATCGTCCGTATTATTAATTGCAATTTCTCAGCGTGGCGATGTTGCTTTCGGCAATATTCTATTTTAACCAATTGTTGTTCTATTTTAACGATCGAACCGCGCGGTAAATACGAATTTGAGAATTTCCGCGCGTGTCACGAAGAAAAAAAAAAGCGAGGAAACAGCGCACGTGTGTGTCATTTTAAGGAAAAAACAAAAAAAAAAAAGATTTTTCATTGTTAATTCAGCCGCGATTCTCTCGCGAGTAAGCCGCACGATGAAGAAAAAGGAACTCATGCCGATGTGTATCTGACGATTCACTATGTATTATCCACAGCCGCGGGCTGTTTAGAGAAATCATTTCGTGCGCGTATATATGCAACAACCCGCCGTGTCGGCGTTCGTGATTTTAAACGAGAGAGAGAGAGAGAGAGAGAGAGAGAAGCGCACTCTCCTCCGCACACGCATTTATTACAGCCGTGATTTATGATACGCGCATTACATAATACAATTATTACACACAGGTGTATATCGATACGCGATAAATTCAAACCGCACACGATTCAAGTCGCACGTGAAGTCCGACCGACGACGATGCGTTTACATTTTACGCGATGGGTTTTACACGGACTTGTCTCGCGAATCGAATCTCTATGCGCAATCTTACGTAATCTTTAACAAAAAAAAAAAAAGAACTCGAACAATAAATCAATTATAGTCAAAACAATAAATAACGAGCGGCTCCTTTTTTGCGAAGCAACGAGCTCTCCTTCGTCCACGAACTTTGTTCGCATCTCGATCGATCAGTTCTCTCGTGTTTACGCACACGTCATTTAACGCTTTGTACGTACGTACATTATTGCAATGAAGCGCGAAAGTTCGCGCGCAAGAAGAACCTCTCCGAGAGGCGTAAAAACGCGCGCTCTCAATGGCGAGGGCACGCGCGTCAACATGTGACAATTACCGTATGCCATCGTCATACGTGACTGCGCGCCGCTATACACAATACACATCTCCATCTGCGAATAGCCTTGAGCGCAGGAGCCGGGACACTTTTACACACGCGCGCGTCGTCGTCGTCATCGTCGTCGTCCTGGACACGCACAATTTCCTGGGCAATCAACGCGCCGGAAACTTAACCAATCGACGCGCCGCGACGACTTCGCTCACTTCTTCGACCTTGATTGGTTAGCCGGTGTCGACTGGGGTGTGACTTTTCGGCCCCTAAAAGGGGGCTCTTTCGCCAGGGATCCCACCTGGCCCCCGGGGCAAACTCTACCGAGAGAGAAAGAGAGAGAGAAAGAGAGCACAACCGTGGCGATCGTTAATTTCATTAGGGGTTGATTTTAGAAGCCTTTTGCCTTTGTACGAAGATGGTGAGCCGCCCTCCTTTTTTACGCGCGCCGATAATGGTTGTGCTCGTTGTTCGAACAAAGTGAAAAAAGTGCGTTCGCACCTCTTCGAGAAGGTTGGGAAGCGGCAACGAAGTTTTGTGTCGCGAAGTTTCACGCGCGCGATATTTTAAGTTCGGTTCCGGGGGGGGGGGTTGATTTATATTTAATTAAAAAGTGCATTTCTTTTTGTTTTTATTTATACGTAAAGATCGCGAATAATACGAAATAATAAAAAAAATGCAACGTAGATTTTCGAACAATATAGATTATTTGCCTCGACTTTCTCTTTACAACGCGCAGTTTGCGAAACACTTGTTTTTCTCCAAAAAAACAAAAAAAAAACAAAAAAAAAAAACGAATATCAGGTTTATAGTTCTCCAATTGTTCCCGACCCCAGTTTGTTGTGCACGTAGCCATAATTGTTCTCGTTGATATGAAACAAACATAGATACTTGTTTCAATCGGTGAAACTGAAATAAAGTCGCTACAACAACCCCCCGACCGGAGGGGCAACGAAATTGTTATCGAGCGTTGCGCGCGAATGGTACATGTGTACTGTGTGAAAATTTTATTGCGAATAAAAATTTACGGGTTTTTAAATAGTTTTGTTTTGTTTTTTTTTAAACTACGATTCGCGAACGAAACGATCTTTTAATAGCCGTTAATTTAGCCGCGCTCAAAATTTGCACACGGCACAGCACCGTCTCGTCGTTTTTTTTTTTTTTTTTTTTTTTTTTTTTTTTTTTTTTTTAAAAGAATCCGTTTGTCCTCGATACTATCCGCGGCGAAGTTTAACTGGAGCACACCCGTCGTTCGTCGTCGAGTGACGGAGCGTCCAAGGTAAGCGATAATTGTATAACCGGCTTCTCTCCGAGAGAGAAAGAGAGAGAAGCGGAACGCGCGCTCACATCGATATAATATCGCTGTGGTAGTTGCTCTCGCCGATCGGAACGATATGCGACAGAAGCAAGTGCGCGACTTTTACGTGTCTAGTCTCTTCACGCTCACAAAAAATAATTAAAAAAACTTTAACACAAATTTTTTTGTAGAAAACAGATAACGAAGAAGATATCGAAATACAAATAAAATCCGAAAGAATATTAAATATAAATTTTTAATATTCAATGTAAAAAATACTCTCACAAAATATCGATCGTACTTTGCAATATCGGAAAGTAAAAAAATTCAGAAAAGAAGGAACACACGCAAGAGACAGCGAACGAGCGAGCGAGAAAGAAATATGGCAAGAGGAGAGAAGACCGGTCAAATAAGCCGTCACGGTACGAAGTAACGAGGCATATAATAACCCTCGGTGACATTCGAACAAACAGCCATCTGTAGGTAATACCCCTGTGGTGAGGAAACGCCCCGAAAACTACACCCCGCCAAGAAATTACAATGACAATGAGCGAAATCCGATCCGCCCGCGGGCACGCACACTGTACTTTTTTTTCTCCTTCGCACCTCCTCTCCTCCGCTCGCACACACAGCGTGTGTGTGTGTGAGGCCCCTATTGTGCGACGGCGACGATCCGAGGAGAGAATTACGTCTCGTGAAAAACGGACGAGGGTTTCGGAGTCGCGCGTAATACGTTTGCGGGCCGAAAATGGTTGTTTCCTTCCACGTTTCCTACGACCACGTCGCCAAATCGCTATATCGATGTAACCGGATTCTCCGGTCGCGCGCGCTATTGTGCTACCAGATTTGTTTCAACGTTATGATTACAGAGTTTTCGCCGTGGGGGTATAGTTTCACGCTTCCTCGCAAAATTGCCTACAATTTTATGCAAATGCACTTAAACACCGAATATCGCGATATCTATGAAATGACCGGGGAAACCGAAGGAGGTTGTTTGCAAACTTCAAGCGTCCGATATAGATTTTCCGAATTGAATTCGAGTTGCAACGCGTACTATAATTCACGCGTTAAAAACAATATTTCGCACGTACATTCAGCGGCTTGGCGCCTTGTCATTTCTTTCCTCCCCACGGAAGAAGGATTTGCCAGAATAGCAAGAAGATTAAATTAACATATCGCGAGGAAAAAAACCAAATTTGCTAAGTCTATTAAATTGTTTGCTTCACCAACAAAAGATTTCGTTAATGAAACAAAAAAAAAAAGTTCAGCACATGTTTCTCTGGCCATGCAATAGCAACAAGAGATTTTTTTCCGAGTGTGGTTGAAGACTAGGAAATTCGTGTATACAATTTATATAAATTGTTCTATAAAATCAGATTAACCCCGTCTTGCTCTCCGCTGACTGGATGTGCGCAATCAAGAGAAAGTGCGCGGTCTTTCTGACATACGTCGGCTGAAGTGACGAAAATTACCCGCTACCACCTCCGCGCGCGCGGTAGCGAAGCGATACGGATTTCGTCATTGATTCATAAGTTCGAAAGTTACATATTTCAAAGCCGTTATGGGGAGGTGTAACCTCCGCGCGCTGCAAGAACCATCTTTCTCTTTCTCGCGAGATACCTCCGATTATTATATCGCTCGTCTACGAGCTACGTGCGTGATACTTTCGCAAGAGAGACCGCTTGGCCGCGATTCGATCTCGCATTGACACGCCGACGACGGGAGGCGTATCGCTCGCGGAATTGAACGTGTGCGCGCAAGTTTCCTTATAACCTGTCACCGATCCGTAACACATCCTCCTCCTCCTCCTCCTCCTTCTTCTTCTCCGACGAGCTTTACCGGGTAAACTCGCTCGGAGTTACGCAATCGCGTATCGGTTGTGTGTGTAGGAATTTTTCTATACGTCAATCTCGAACATCGTCTAAATTATACTTTCAACCGCTCGTTTGCGAATGAGACAAGTTATTTTGATTGATAGCTCGTTTGGATGCCCGACAAAACTGAAGAAACTAATTTATTAAACAAGAAAATAATAAAATAATGTAAAAAAAAGTTTATAGTAATATAATAAAATAATAATTATTATTATTTAATTGCTATTGTTTAATTGTTTTTACCGAAGAGATTATTAGATGACACCTAGTGAATAAGAAAGAGTGATGAGCAAATTTCGCCCATTTTTTGGACCTCGAGTTTCAAACTTTTTTTCATGGCAAATAGTACATACTATTAGATGAAACATCGATCCTAGTAAAATTTCAAGATGAGCATAGGTATTCCGGAGATACAAGGGGTTGAAAGTGATGATTACCAGTCAGGGTGTATATTGCATAAGAAAGAATGCGTGGCTGAATTTCATGTAATATTGAAGGTATATTCTGTCAAATGGATCATCTATGACATCCATTGGACATACTCAATATTATATTTTGGTTAATCAAATTTTAACACTTCGCTGGAAATCGGCAATTAGAAAAAGAAAGATCGATATATCGATGTGCGATACTATCGATATGCGATATTATCAGAAATCTCATCAGAAATTAGTTAAACGAGTAAAATTACGACAAGTAAAATTGCTTTATTTAAATTTCCCTTGCCTTTCCATTACTATTAATCCTCGTGCGGAAAACTAAAATTTTCTTTCAAAGACTGCTAAACGAATTAGGAGCAATAAATTATATCGCGGAGCAATTTGCGCGGTCTTCCTCGACAGAAATGTCGCGGGTTTTGCGGCTTTTTGCGATCTCTATTCGATCCTCGGAAAGAAGAATGACTTCTCGCACCGCGAGAACGCGAGCAGCAAACCACGTCACTTTTACGCGAGCGCACCGCGACCTTAAATTTATTTTCACAAACGGTGAGAAAAAATTCGAGACGCGCCTTCTTTTGACGGCAACGCACGGCAAGAGAGAGGAGATAAATTCTAATTAAAGACGACAAGTCGTCTCGGTGCGTTTTACTTTATATTTCCGGTCGACCGTTTTATATATCGGGGAAAGAGGGGGGAGGATTATATCTGCTATTTCGAGTCGGGCGCGCGTTGTATTTATCGGTAAGTCGCGTTTTACGCCTCTGCGCACAACGTGCAAATTTACTCGCGAAATAAATTTCAAATCGAACGAGATATCCCGCGATCGGAAAGCGAAATCGGTATCGAAGCCTTGCGCGCAACTATAAAGCCCGAAAACTCCGCGCGATAACACGCGGTTGTGTTGTAAAAGCTGTGAGCGTAAACCCACGGCAACTTTATTTCGCATTATTCTTTACGCGCGATAAAAATAAATCGGAACAGCCGCGGCAAGCAATGTTGAATAATTAAATGCGTTTTTTCTTAAACGGTAAAATATATGTAAAATTCAGATTCACTCACTTTTTAATAGCGGCAGGTCGTTCATGAACCCTCCATCGTCTACGTTCGTGTTCTGAAAAAAAAAAAAACAAAAAACAGAAAGTAATTTTCGCTGCAGTAATGCAATTTACTAAGCAATAAAACTATAATTGTGCGTAACAGACAAATCGCGTTTTGTTTTCTTTCGAACCCTACTGCGCCAGAAAAACCTACCGGGACACACAGAAAACGTGTTCCATTTGTGGAAAGAAAAGAATGTTCTTTTACATATCAAAAACTATGTTCTTGACCGCAGCAAAGCGAAGCATGTTTCATGCGACATTCCATCCCGCGCATTGTAACATTGTCCTCCCCGACATGTTTTACATCGAAATTTTTCACGTGACATGCTTTTATGTATACGTTGCATTAAAAACGGAATCAAAGGAATGAACGACAACGCGCTAAATTAACTGCAAAACTAAATTCCGACTATATTCTTTTTTTTTTGTTTTGTTTTTTAACTTTGATATGTTGACGATTTTATCTACGTTTCAAAGCAACACGCCGCGAATATGACGATCAAAATTACTCCATCTTTGTCCAAGCGTCTAACTTTCGACGCGAATCTTCAATAATAATAAAGTAATGCGTTTCTAAGAGATGAATTTTCTTCGGAGTTGAGAATGGTCGGAAAAACAAAAACAGAGAGACATTGAGGGATGATAATAGAGAAAATATGTTGCGATTACGTACATCGTCGCTCACCTGGGGGTCGTCAACGAGGCTGCTGTGCAGAACGAGGTCGGTTTGGTCGAGGCCCGGAGGCGGTAGGAGGGCGTCGGGACGGCGTACGGCGCCATACTCGACACCCCTTCCGCCGCCGCCACCCCCGCCGCCGCCGCCACCTCCGCCACCACCGCCTCCGCCGCTGCTGCGTCCGCCGTCGTACGGAAACGACGCGTGCATGTTCGTCTGAAATCAGAAAACAAACCAAATGTTCTCGTCAGATGACCTTTTTTCTTCTCTCTCGCGGAACTTTCAACCCCCTCGAGAGATTATCTCGGCACAAAAATTCGCAACAAATTCTTTATAAAACGCACTTGCAAAATCTCAGTAATGAGATCTCCGAAGAAGTTTTTAAAACACATCATTCTTCCGACTTGTTTCAAAGCTGACATTATTAATGCAGAACGTTTTTGACCTCGAAAATTATTTTCCCTTTGTCGAACCGCGAAACGGCGGAAAACAAAGTCGAACCGAATCTGCGCGGATCCGCGCGTTGAAAACTCGCGTCAGTGAAAATTCGCACGCGGGAATTTGCACACGGTGATAGGTGGTAAATAGATAAAGACCGGAGGTTGATAGCGAAGTAAAAGATCCGGCGGGAGGAAAAAAATTGTTGCCTCGATCATCGGCGATAACGGATCTGTGACAGTTGGGAATCCTCTCGCGGGAATCCTCGCGTCGTGTGGATGTATCCCTCGCGATGAATTTGTACTTGCAGCATTTAGGATGATAATGAGAGGAAAACAGTGAGCCGCGAGCCGCGCTGTCATTAGCGTAACATCATCCGCAATTAGAGACGCGCGGCGTATAAATTACACGTCTCATTGAATATTTAAGTTCTTATTAAGTATATTTATTATCGAACGATGCCGTATGTGTTTGTGTGTGTGTGCGCGCGCGTATACACGCGTCGTCTGCGTAATACAATTGTCGGGTAAGTAATAACAAGACATGCGCGGTGATTTATCGTTCGTCGGGGCTTGATGCGGGCAGAAAATTGCGAAATAAATAAACGTTACGCTTTGAAGAAATTTATGAAAAGCGCGTAGAGAGACGAGATGACAAAACGCAACGAAAATAGAAATCTAATTCAAACGACGAAACGTGACGAAACGAAAGAGCGCACAGATTATGGACTCGCGCGGTTTCTCAGAGAGATTAGATGAGATCGCGGCGCACGCGTTTGTTGTGTTTGCGCGCCGTTAGAATAAACAAAAAGATATTTATCTACTCTTTCGGAATAGAGACGAAATTACTATTCCGTGCGTATTTCAACCAGGTTGTTCTCGTTGATCTCGAAGGAGGCGGACGAAGGACTCGTCGAAGCGTGTTTTGTCGCGCTTGTGAAACCACACGATTCGCGCGTGAGCTTTTTTTTTTTTTTTGCCCGAGAACGATCGGCAAATTAACATCCCCGATAAATGATAGTAGCTTCGCCGATTCGATTTTCGTGTGCCGCCGTCTCTGTTTCGCGAGCGAATTCTTCGTCGGCGGCTTCTGCTTTCGTCCCGTAAGTAGCTGCAATTTACGCTGCGTTGTACCGGTCGATCGGCACGCAATACGTTGTTTAATGGAAGATATGCAAGAGATACCTGAGAGAAGAGTATATGTTGTATAGAGTATGTGTGTAAGGACGCCGCGGCGTTGAATCCTCTTCTCTCTCTCTCTCTCTCTCTCTCTCTCTCTCTCTGGCTATAAAAGTTCTCTTATGTCATCGATAAAGACGAATGAGCTGCCAGGCTTTAATGAATCCCCGCCGATCGTAATTACTCGCGTTATTCTCCGAGATGAATACACAGTCGGCTGTTTAAAAGTCACTTTGCGAAATACACGCGTCTATTGTACAGGGTGGTTTCTTAGTCACACGTAATTTTCTTTTCACGCGATGATTCTTTTGTTTTGAAATTCTTTAATTCAAAATCGGAAATTTTGCCTGCAGTTTGTTGTTTTTTAATTCGTTTATGAGTATAAACTGTTTTTTTACGCGATAAGTTACAATACGTGAAATTAATTTCGACACACGAGTGCGCGATAAGAGAAACCGACAAGCGGATGTACCGACCGCAGGACCGGAGTCTCTTCTAGGAAATCGAGAACGAGGCGAATATACGCCGGGAATCTTAATCACGATCGCCTTGGGGGATGAAGAAAAAAAAAGTAGCGATTTTATCCAGACTACGCGAGACTCTTGCTCGTGTGTCACAAATATGGTTATACATTACTACGAGCCCTTGTCGTTATATTGTTCCACATCTTTTCTGCGTCGCGCGCGCGCGAAAGAAATCACCGCGAGCGAGTTTTCTCCGATTTCTTTGCCAGATTCTCTCTTTCTCTCTGTTGTAATCCTCTGTCACGATCGTTTAGATCGACGTGCGACATATATACGTGCGAAGGATATATGGAGAAGAGAAAAACCTCCCGCGCGAACACGCGCTGAATCTCTCTTTCAAAAGAACGATCAACATTTCTCACGTACTTTATACGCACTGATGACGTTTCGTATACATTTTTGTTTGTCGTCCCTGTCGCGTGTTTCAATTACCGATCGATCGATTGATTTAGTAAACGTCCGATTCACGCTTGAGGAAAAGTCACTCGTTTATGGAAATAAAATCGTAAAACTACTTGGAAACAAGATAATTAGCGATTGCAATTTTTTTACAATATTCTTCGCACGCTTGAATGTCGCGCGACAACATTTAATTAATTTCGTTCCATAAAGGAAACGCGGTACCGCGCGATGGTGCACTTGCTTCGCGAGATCGACCGGCCGAAGAGAAGCGCATCGGCGTACTTTCAGGTATGTCGTTTCCCCGGAGATATCGAAGGATCTGCTCGATCGATTCATCATCCTAACGTTTGCGTGTCCGATTAATCAGCAAATATGCCTAATGAGCGCGGCCTCGATGTGATCGATAGCGTCGCTTTATCGTTCGCGATCGGTGGGAAATTTTGTTCGGCGAAGCATTAAGGTCACGACTGTTCGAAATCGCGCGCGTGCGAGAATCGCGATTAGGAGATCGAAAATTTATAACGCTTTATATGTCGCGGTACAATGAAAAACGAGTTTTGTTGAGATAACCAAAATTTGGTAAATCAAACCAAATAAAGTGTTTTGGAAACCAAACTTTGGCTGAGATTACCAAATTTTGGTAATCTCGACGTTAATTAACGTTGCTCGGGAACCGCTTTCTGGGATTATTGACGAGTCCCGATAGTTTATACATTGATGTAACCGAGTGCCGACTAATGAGATGAAATGTGATCGCCTTTCTCTCGTTAAACGGCTCCGGTAAATAAAATCACATGTATACGCACACCGGCGGTATTAATGTCGATTCTGATAAATGACCGGCGCGCGTGTGTGTGTGAGTGTGTACATGTCGTATAGATCGAACTGCGAGACGAACATTGCACATTCTTGCGCGCAACGATATATCTCTCATTATGTAATTCGTTGCGCGCAAGAGTGCCGAGAGTTTGATTCACAAACAGTTCTATTATTTTACGTCGCAAACCGCGGAAGCGCGTCGCGGATATTTGAAATAATAAATTTTTTCTACTGTTTCTCCCTCTTCTTCCTCCCCGAGATGTATCCCAAAGATTTTGTCACTTCGCGTGCTCGGACACAATAAAACTCGGTTCTTTTACGAGTCATCGGCTTTAATGCGACTCTGCTCGCATGTGGATTTCAGACGCCGAAATCGAACACAGAGATTAGATCTTTTACACGTACGATTTAAACACCGAAAAAAGACAACTGTTGTATAACAAACTATTTTGTAACATGGTGTAATAGCGTGCTCGCAGCGCGTGAAATCTGTCCTCGTGTCTATTTTTTTTTTTTTTTTTTTTTTTTTTAGGGACTCGTTTTGTTCAGCGCGGACGATCAAGCAGCGCGCGCTCTTTAACTCTTCTTCAGCAGCGAAGGCGCAACAATGGCTGCCGATTTCTCGAATCCAAACCCCTTTTAGTCGAGAAAGCTCTGTCACTAAAATGCTATTCTCCGGAGCATAAATGCTATAAAGGACGACGCTAAAAGGGAGGGGAAAGCGCGTCCTGCGGTTTATCGTCGCACACAATGAAACGCAGCAGAGGGGAGAAGGACACGAGGCATCGCCTTCGCGTTTTCAAGGATAAAGCTATTGGGAATCGGCCGATCCACTCGGTTGATTATTGGCATTGTGGTCTCTTCTCCCGAGATGCGCGCTCGTTTCCCGTCGACATCACGAGGGGTCTGGAGAAATTCGCGGAAGTATCGTCCGGAAGTTTGATATTTTCTCGTACGACCGCGCGTTTTTTATATCTCTCTATTTTTTTCTCTTTAGAAACTTAGAAAAAAATGTTAATCTCTTTCTCTCAACAGAGAAAACAAGAGCAAGAAAAGGAGCAATCGAACGGAAGATTCAACGTATCTGTCGAATCGTGTTGAATAGTTTCGTCGATACTCGCGGGAGGAAAGGCGGCGGATATTTCGGCGCGGTATATTATATATATATACACATAAAGGACGATTTTTGTCCTAATAACGCAAGACGCGAGTTTGCCGCAACCTTTAAGGGTAACTTCGGGAGCATCGTCTTAGGCATCGCGCTAAGCTTGGCATATTTGCCTCAAAGCAAACGTCCGTGGCATCCTACCGAGGGAATGCCGAAGGTCAGCCCAAAATTTAATAAGTAAATTACTTAACGGGGTATAAAAGCGGGAAGAGAGAAGGAGAGGGAAAGAAGCGCGGAGGGTTTATTTCGCAAAAATGTTTTTTTTTCCTCAAGTACGCGGGGATATTATTGCAGCCACTAAAAAAACACACACACACATACGCCAATTAAAGTCCAATGGTAACGCTAGAAGCTGAAATTGTTCCTCGCGCTATTGTTTAAAATAGCCGCGGTAATAGCCGAACTATTATGCAGAAATATCGCCAACACAAACAGGCTTGAATTTCGAAAATTAATATATTCGCGCGTTGATTACTCCGCGTTGTTAATTATTATTTTAACGTTATTAAACTCGGTTATTACACTCGTGTGTGTTCGCGCGCAACACATACGCCGGCAATAAATTTAGTCGTAACTAATCGTAACTAATAAATAACCTGTATAGTAACAACCTGAAAATTGCAACAACCGAGCAAGAGAAAGAAGTCGATAAAGTGTCATATAACGAGCGCGAGCTTGAACATCGCGGTTGCATCGTCATATCCCCATTTGCATCTAATTACGACTGTTCATTAAATTGGGTAATCGCGTGACGGGATCAAATCAGCGGACCCTAATGGGACGCTATTATACGGCGCAAGTCAAACCGAGAGATAATCGCGCGCTCCGTACACACCAACCACGGTGTATATTATGGTCGCGATTATAGCGGCGCGCGGAAATTTCGTCCGTCAAATTGTCGCACGGCTCTCTCCCTCTCTCTTCCTTCGTGTCGATCCGGTTATCGGTATTAACGGCGACCGAAGACGACAGACTCTTCCCTTCTCCCGAAGACGCACAGACGACGACGACAACGACACGTTGTCTAACACCCTAAACGCTCAAGTTTCCTTAACTATGGCGAACTATGCGAAGGCGTGCAGTTTGCCGGAGCTTCAAGACTTCGTCTCGCGGAATAACCCGAGCGTCTTTGCCTCCGAGCGGATCCGAAAGTCACGTCCTTACGACCGGGATGTGAAGTAAAACCTCCGTGTGGATCTCTCATCTCTCCTCTCTCTCTCTCTCTCTCTCTCCTCGCGCATTCTCTCCTCCCTCGTCGTTAAACCCGAGCGCTTAGATTTCCCGCGCTCGCGCGCTATTTATTATTGTCGTCTCTGTCGCGATGCGAGCATCACGTTTATCTGGACAGTTTCATCGTTTCGACGAAACTTTGCCAATCCTCTGAGATTCGAAAGACGCACGCGCGCGCGCGCGCTTATCGAGGGTAATCGCGATAACACCGCGCGATAAATTTATACGCTGTGACTCTTATTTTTACTCTCGACGAGAAGGAATATGTTCGTTTACGAAATTGCAATTGGATGTAAAAATTGCGCGCGCGCGGCAAGATTTCATTAAACTCGAAGATACAAACCTACCCTTCTCTCGCGAGAATGCCCGCCGGCTGGAAAGAAATAGCACCGAGGGGAATGTTCGGGATAATCGATAACGCATTTTTGGATCGCGGGAGAGTTTCCCCGTTTCCCGCATTGGGCACGCGATAATATTAATGAATTGACTTTTGTAAATTTAAATTGTTTTTACAAACATAACAACTAGATTTACATGTGCAATAAATAAATTATGTGTTATTATTTAAAATGTCAATCGTTTTTTTCAGGGCTCATAAAAAAATACGCCGCGCGCAATCCGAAACAAAAAAAAAAAAAAACCCCGTAAAATTGCACGTAGCAATGGAGAAACGATATCGTGTGCGCTTTAATTACACGGACAGAAAATAATCACCAGTCTTCGATAAAAACGCCAGCAACTCGAGCCTTGCACATGGCGTCGGGACAGATGCTCCCCGACGACAAACCGTTCCGTCTCTCAAAACTCCGAGGTGTGCGAAACGAACGCGGACAAGAACGCATTCGTCGAATACACGCGCGTATCGAATTTCGTCGAACGTATTTTCTTTTTTTTTTTTCCTCTTCGCGTACGTCACACGACACCTTTGAAAATATCGTCCGAATGTAATCCGCGCATAGAAACGAAACCGGTGGTGGTGGTGGTGGTGCGAACGTGTGTCGACGTGGTAATTAGGGTGGCGGGTTTGTGAAAAGCCAAGTTTGCAAGGTGAACCGCAAACACTATTATTACAAGTGATTATTAGGATTCTATATAAAGCCGATCTCACCCAACGTTTGCGTATACGGTAACGTGAGATCAAACACAGTGTGTAAAATCGATCTTACAATTGCGACGGATGTTTTTTGTTTGCGACGTCAGTTTTCTTTGTAACAAAATTTTCTTTCCCCATTGTAAAACATTAATAGTATTATTATATTTATTTACTAAATTAATCAGAGAATGTATTAAATTTATATTCAAGTTATGTTTGAAAACAGATGCGATCAAAAAAATTTTCTTTTACAAAATTTACGGAACGTGACAGATTCCTCGACGATGGAGCAGCTCTCGAAGTCGAGAATTCTCGCGTCTCCACGTACGGATGCGCATTACACGCGCGAACGACTCTCCGTGGCGAATGCAAATGTCGCGGAGTCGTCCCCGCGCCAGAGATCAACGATTCGCAATCACCAATGTCACGGGACGAACTTATTGGCCGCGACTCGTCTAATAGATCGATATCACCTGTTATTACATTCAGCTCGGGACACGCGGCGTCCTACAAATAACACGCCGGCCGGTTTGCTAAGTGAGGTGTATCCCCGGCCGGACCGGACCGACGCACGTGACCGGATCTTTCCCGCGTGTTTATGTCTCCCGAGCGGAGCGCTACGATTTCCACGCGCTTCCGCGATCTGAAACTACACGCCCGCGTTTGCTAAAAGACACGATCGCGTTCTTTTCTTTCGCTCGAGCTTTGATGATCAAGCCGAATAAAAGTCCGGAGAGAAATAATAAAAGATCGAAGACAGGCGAAAGCCTGCAGTGCCAGACGCAGATGCCCCCCCCCCCATTCCCGTCAACACATCGCATGACGCGTGCATTAACACTTGAAACGTGTATTACCGCACGCGACGCATCCGCTTACAAAATTATTACGAGACCGAAATGTGCGATAATTGCCGCGAGAGAGATATTCGCATAATTTCTGCCTTCGTCTTTTCATGCATACCGCGCGTTTATTTTGGCTCACCCTTACCACGTGAATCCCCTCGGCATCTCTCCTGAGATCGCCGCTCCTCTGTCCCGCGGTGACGGCGGCGCTCAGGTGATTGTAGTGGTGCTGATGCAGCGTGTTGAGCGTTTGCGTGTAGGGATCGGAAACGAGGTAATCCAGGTGTTGCGGTTGGCCGAGACCGGGATGCTGGGGACTGGCGGGTGTGTGGTGATGCGAGGGAAACGGGGGCGGGAAGTAAGGGGGTTGAAAGTCGGAGGCCGTCGGCAAGGAGGCGCTCCCGTGGTGGGGCATGCCGCCCCCGTTCCCGTTTCCCCGGTGTCCGTGATGATGGGCACCGGAGTAAGGCGACGAGTTCCCGCCGCCCAGCGAGGAAATGCCCCCATGACCAGTCAAGCGGTCCTGCGAACAACAAAAAAACGAGGGCGATGCGTCATAATTTATTTATTCGAGTATATGGATTAACCCTTCGATGACAATGGCTGGGTCGGACGATAGACATTTGTTATAAATGTATTTAAATAACAATAAATAAAATATATTTTAAAACTAAAAAATTAAAATAGTACGTTTATATTTGCGCACGCAAAGCGACTTTTCGATTATTTAGAAACTTATTAGAAATTATTTGAAACACAGGTAAGAATCTGATCCAGCCACAGTCTTCCGAAGAGATCCGAGGGGTTAAAACGATATTTACACACTTATTTGTACGAGAATGTCTCATCTATCGCGGAAGATACTTCGGCAATAGATGAAAAGCTTCTCTCCTCGTTCTTCTTCTTCATTTTCTTTACGAGTAAGTTAAAGTAAAGGGTTGTTAAAGAGATTTCGCTACTAGAGAAAAGCTTGAGAGGTTAATCAATTAACTCTCCGCTTGTAACACAAGAACCTTAAATCTCTTTCCACTTACTTACGAGCCTTCGTGTATACAGTCGCCGCGATTAGACGAGGATTTGCTCCTCCGTGCGGCGGTAATTACAGACCTCTGTGCGAGTAAACGTCGTGCATATCTGACGATCCGTCTGAGATAAGAGAGAAATACGTCACACGAATACAACGCGCGGTGCACATCTCCCGAAGGTTAAGCGACGTGCATCAGTCGCGCGGACCGAAAATTACACAGTGGAACGTAACGGACACGCGCGGTAAATCGCGGAAATTTCCTCTCTCCTCCCTTCGGGGTTAAATTTACGCGGTCTAAGGCACTTCCGTGGACGATATCCCTCTCGTGTAACTCTATCCCCTTGCTGCTCGCAGCATATTAACGCGATATTTGTAATGTCGTGATATTTGCACAATATTTTATTTCTTATTTACCTCACAACGTGATCAAACGGACATTCATCTCGAGTTTTACGTGCGAGAAGATCCATGAATCTCGATTAGTTTGGAGTCGAGAGCTATCGACACCTCTGGCGCGTGCGATAAATGCCGCTTATAATCTGGTCCGCGTAATCTCCGCGATGCGAGTTCTCGATTGCACGGTACTTACTCACGTAGATCGTATCATACGACGCGTATCTGGACATATCGGTGGAAAGCGGCTTTTGCGGCGGCGCATCTCGCCGCGGCGAGCCATTAGGTCTGTCTCTCGCTCGCTCGCGATACGATCTCGAACGTCTCTATAAGCTCGCGAAAGGACCTCGACCGTTAGGTTTTCCCGAGGATAAAAGACGATTTTGCGCGCGTTTTATTCTCGAAGGCGCGTGCGGCGTCCAATTCATGCGAATTTGTCAGCAAGGACGATGCCGCCTCCTCCTCTGGCGCGGATTCCTTCGGGAATCGGTCGAGAATAATCGGCACTCGAAGAAGATACGCGCCCGTCTCTTCCGCGATTGACCTTTAAATACTATCGCCGCAGATGAATGTTCGCCTAAGGGGGACATTAGCGCGGGACTCTGATGCTCGAAAACCGCATGTTTCTCGCGAATTTTACCGACGCGAAAGCTGAAGAACGATTGTGCACATTGATCAATGTAATCGATGTACGTGCGGATGTAAAGAAATTAGTTCTGAATTTTTTTAACTTTATTTGATCTCAGTTTCTTGAAATAAAAACTGAGAAGCGCGATTGTTCAAAGTAATCGATATTTAATTAGATGCAAATTAGTTTTGAATTTCTGTAATTTTTTCAGTAATTAAAAAAAAAAGAAGCAAAGCTATTACTTAATTGACAGTCAGTGTTGTCGATTATCTCCTGTCATTTATCGGCCAATTAGAAATAAATGGAAGCTTAATGACCTGGAAGCGGCACGACATTGTGAAAAAATGTCGAACGCTAATTTATACATCGAACGAATTTCACGCCGATTTCCTCGATAATTTTCCACTGACTTTTCTTTTCTCGGGAGAAAAAAAACACAGATTTTCTCTAAAACTGTGTATCTCTCACTGATGCGCACACACAACGTGGAATAAAACACTCGTCGCTTGTCACCTGTCAAAGTCGAGGAAGGTTTACTTTAAATATCGCGTGTTTATCTTGCACTCGTTTGTGCGTCGCGTTTAATCAGAGTCACAATTCGCTGCGTTGCCGAAACACGATGACTTTCTTGACGCCCACAAGCAACTTTCTGCCGCGATCATTGCCAAATAAACTCGATATCAATCGTGCAACATTCTGTGTGTTGTTGGAGGAGAAATCGATCGACGAGAGAGCATGACACGGAAAAATTCTGACGCGCGCGTGACGGTTGATGTATCGGTAACGAGATTTTTTTTTTTCAAGCCGGAACAATCCGCAAAAGCGGCAGCCTCTCCCTCCTTCCACGGAGGAGGACGACCGAACTTTCCTGCTGAGATCATCGTTGATAAGATTGGAGAAAGCGCGCGTTGAAACACACGCGCGCATATAAACGAGAGAGACGCGAGTGTACAATTAAAAATCGATGTAGGCTACAGATTTTTTTTTAGAACGCGTGACGAAACCATCGTCGTCTTTCGACGATTAAAATAATTATCGGGAACTGATTTACAGAGTGCGAGAAACGTACACGACGTATTTCTTAATGTCCTCCCGTCACATATTTTTCGAGCAACGGATTTTTATAGCGTTGTATTATCAATTGTAGCGGTACCGAAAAAAAAAAAAAAACAAAAAAAAAAAATCAATAAAATAGACGTGTTTCCTAGACATTTTTATTACAATCTACGAATTCGTCTATAAAATTTCAGATTGACATTCTCGGTTTCTTCGGTGGGTTAGAGATATAAAATTTACATTTAACAGCGAAACGATGTTTGTTGCAGCGTCGTCCACGGACGGAAAACATCGCGTCGTTAAAAGTTACATTTCGACGACAATAAGCAGTTAGATATCTAAGCGAGATTTTCCGTGTTTGAAGCTTCGTGTGTTGACACAGCGAATTTGAAAGAAAGACGATATATTAGCATATACGCGTCTTCTCGCGTGTGGATTGAATCTCGGCGCGCTCGAATCTCGGCGCGATGTGTGACACATGCGCGGTAGGTGCGAATTACATTCGCGTAAGGAAAAAACCAAAGTGCGCAAACACACACGTTGCAGCGTAACCATCTTGGCGTCTCTTTCGCTTGGTTCTTGGGAAAAAAAAATGCGCACACCGAGGCGGGTTAACTCCGCGCGCGAAGTAATTGTGTCACGGAGAGTTATTCGAGAGAAAATTATATGTAAATGATTACATCTCCGCGGGATAAGCAAACGGTTATATGTGGGGGAGGGGTAGAAATTAATGGCGAAATGCCCCCGAGAAAGAGCACACAATAATCGCCGCTAACTTTGCATTAATATCAGCTAAAGTTTGACAGGGTATCCATTAACGTTGAACGCGCGTACAATTAAAAATGCGTAACTGCCGCGCGCGTCGCGTCGTCGCTACGAGGCGAGCCGAGGAGATAATTGCCGCATACATTAAACGCACTTTGACCGATATTTCGAGCGAGTACCTACACGCGGCGTTCGCCAACTCAAAACTCCCTTTCGCACCGCGGACTGACGCGCGGAAATCGGCGAGATCCGAAGGTTTCCGACCGGAAGACGTGTGAAAAGTCTCTTTGACAAAATACAAGCTTTTCTCTTTATCAGCAAGTAGAAAAGGTTTTTTTTGCGATCAGACCGAAAACTCGGATGGATCTCACCGCGTGAAGAAAATTCCTCGTTCGATTTTTTCAGTCGCGCGATTTTTTTTTATCGTTGACTAGAAAAAAAAAAAAAAAAAAAAAATCTCCATGACTGCGCCCATGTCAACGTGGGGCGCGTAACAGAGCGTCAACTTGTCCGCCGTGGGCGCTTCCGTACGCGGGGGAAACATCCCCAAGACCTCCAGCTTGCTGGCGCTTCCGAAAAACTTCGCTAAAAACGAAGCAGCAGCACGTGAGCGGCACTCGCTCCCGGGAAACTCGCGTCACTTTGAAAAAACCACTTCGGCGGCCACTCGGATCCTATGACGACGGTACGACAACCGAGATCGGTCCGGGATCGAGATCGTCGCGCATTCCGTGATGCACCTGCTTCCACGCCGGCCGTCGCGCAAATACGAATACACTGTGCACCACTGATTGTGAGTCGAAGCGGATACATCGGAGTCACACGCGTGAGAAAAATGACGCAAACGGTTAACAAGAAAAAAAAGCCACGTACGCGCGAAACGTGACAGAGCACTGAAATCGATCCCGCATATCTCCTCTGCGAACGGATGATTTTATCACGCGCGATCGGTCGGAGATAAATCAAATGCGAAAAGAAAATCGAATCTTCGGACACTTCATTCAGACACTGTTACTTTCCGTTGGTTTTTCGCACAAGTTCGCAACGACGTTGTTTTGATTCTTTCGTCGGACATTGTTCGCGTTCAATCCTTTCCATGCCGATTGTTTCTCACGAACGAGGGAAAACTTTTCGATTTTGTTTCTTCTCATCGAAACACGATAATCGATCTCGGTCTCTTCATCGCGATTTCTTTCATCCCGGGGGGTGTGACGAGTTATTCTCTCCTCGTCGGAAGGATTCCGCCGGGCGAATGGCGGGAAGCCGGTTGAGACGCGATCTTTTCGTGACTCCCCGGGAGCGGAACAGCTGATCGAACGTCGTGTACGCGCGACCGACCGACTGAACGACGAAGACGTTTGCGAGGCGTACGAAAGTACACCTAAGAGAACCGTGCGGCGGCGGTGTGTGACGACGGGAGGTGGTGCCGCGCACGGCGTGTGTGTGCTCTTGTCGAGAGCTACTATACTACTATTACACCACCACCGCCATCCAACGCGCACGCACACCATCTTAGTTAGTGTCCGTGCCCTACCATCCCCGGCCCGGGATATTCCCCGACGAAGGCGCGACAGAGAAAGAGAAACGGAGTAAGGTGGGAAACGCAGACTGAGGAGAAGGTGCGCCGATAGAGCGGAGAGGCGACGGGGAAAAACGAACTCCTCTCTCGTTTGTGTGTGTGCGCGCCGCCGTAGGTACCGACGACCGAAATTTCGCCCCGGGATACGCGCCACCACGTGGCCACTATAGACCGTGGCACCGGGTTATAACCTCCCACCACCACGGACGGACCACGATGGGACGTCCCACGATCGAGCGAATAGGAGTTGATAGTCGTCCGCGCGACGGTGCGCGCGCGACGCTCGCCCGAGAGCCGGCGGAAGAGAGCGCGCCGCCGCGTTTTTGCTCGCGGGGATGCAGAGGGATGATGAGCAGAAGAGATTGCGGGTACCTCTTCCGTGCGTCTAGAGCGTCTCGCGAAGGACACAGCGTGGTTTTAATGTGATTTTACGCAACCGGAGGTTTAATTGACTCAATCGGGTTACTTGAGTCAACGTTTGACCGGACGGAAAATTCGGGAGCAAAAAAATTGATCAACAATATTTTAATCACAGTCTCTCTCATTCTCTCTTTCCCGCGGTAGGGATTTAGAATTGAGGATATATCGATTGATTGTGCGTGTATATAAAAAAAGCAAATAACGAGATTTCGGTGACAATAATGTCTTTTTAATGTTTCGTAATAATGCGAAAGACACGGAGAACCCGAGATCTCTCGCGTTCTCAGACTTGTCGGAGCTGTTTTGTAAAGATCTCTCTCTCTCTCTCTCACCGCACAACTTCGATTTACTTAATTTCCGCATGCAAAATACGTCAGCCGCATTATTTCGCGCGATGACTCATTAAGACATCATTTCCCCGGTTTGGTGGCAATCAGGTGTGTGTGTGTGTGTGTGTGTGTGTATTGCGACCAAGTGGACGAGGAATTACCATAATACATGACGCGCGCACTTCGTTATTCTATTTACTACCGTCTCGGGATTCACAGAAAACAGAGAAAACTCAATAAGATCGCAGGATGCAAAACAAAAAAAAAGAAAAAAGGATCGATTGCGCAAATATCGCGTTAAAAATGTATGTTAAAGTGTCAGGTTCTCATTAATTCACATCGACACAATTCGCAGTTATTAAATCTTATGCTAACAATATTTACGACGTGTCGATCGCCATAAATAATAAAACGCAAATCTTATCTGTGCGATTGCGCAGCAGCCGGTTACCGTTTAAACGTCACACTTGTTATTAAAAAGAAATCCGAGTGTATAATCGCGTAATCGATATTATTATCGTGTTCGATAATCGGTGTCGAGATTACTATCTGCGCACACAAAATGAATTATTTAAACAGACAGTTCGCGACAAAAAAAAACAAGCAAATAATCGCAAAGTTTCACGTTGACATTCGCGCGCGAGAAAAAAATAATTAAAAAAAATAAACAAAAGAGAGAGAGAGAGAGAGAAAGAGACTCTCACACCGCATAGAAATCATTATTAATTTGCAGTATGAAAACGGTCATCAACGTGCGGGCACGACGTTACTCGCGGGTCGTCGACACACTCGGGGTGTAATTTACGTCGGTGTAAATTCTGCAACGTAATTACGGAGCGAAGCGCTCATTCACGAACGTTACTCGCCGAAGTTAAAGTCGTCTACCGATGCGAGTCCTCTTCTGCATAAAATCCCGGATGCTTCTCTCTCTTTTTCTTTCTTTCTTTCTCTCTTTCTTTCTCTCTCTCTCTCTCTCTCTCGAGAAAGATACGCGCAATGGGGGAACCCGCATGCCGAAAATGCGCGTTTGTCAGCAGTGTCGTAATATTCTCGGAGACGCGAATTATTTCAGGTGCACGAAACGACATAGGCGAGTCGGGATATTATTTCTCTCTCTCTCTCTCTCTCTCTCTTTCTGTAAGTTTCGTGTACGTCGAGACAAAATTTCCGATCGTTCTGACAACTGGCGTTCTGACAAATGACGTTCGTGCTATTACGGTGATGTTTTCTACTTGCGTGTTACAACAAAAAAAAAAAAAAAAAAAATTGTATCTCATTCGCATGTCGCCGCGCCACGTTGCGTGAATCTCTCTTTCTCCAATTTTTTTTTCAATAATTAAAAGATAGAAACCGCTCGATGATGCTTTTCTCTATCGGCAGTTAATCACCGAACGATCGCTGATGGATACGCGGTTTGACACGCGGCTAATCTCGATTAATCAAGTCTTTCCGTTTCGGCGCGGCCGGAGAAGTCATGAATATAAATCAGCGTGCGAGATAAAGCAACCATACGTCGGCGCGAAACTGTGTAATATCGATAAACTGTCAGCGTATAATTTCGCCGTTCGCGATCGGCCGCAATATTGTCATTTGATGTACGAAAACATCTTCCTGCATATCACTCGGAACCAGTTTTTCGTCGCGACTGCTTCTCCCGCGTGAGAATCTTTTTTTTTTTCTTTAATTTTTACTCCGAACGGTGAACCTCGCGCAAAAAGCGTACGGTTCGATAACCAAATGTGATGTGAGATATTCTTTTTTTTTTCGTGTGTGTGTGTGTGGGTGTGTGTGTGACGGAAATCGCTTATGATTCCGAAGAGATAATATGGGATTTCTTAATTACCTGTACATTTCTCAAAGTTCTTAATTACGGCGGGTTCCCGTATTATGTTTATCTTCTTTTTTTATTACGAAATAATTGATCGTTAGACACGTGTGTGTTTTACGCTCGAGTCGCATATATCGGCGATTATTACAAATTTATAGGCCATCGTGCGGTAGTCGCACGCTGGGATTTTTCGTCCCAGTTTCCAGAGAGTTTATCCCGTTCCATACCTACTACCGACCGAACTTTCGATAATCACTCGCGCTCGAGGCCTTTCTCGAGGAAGTTTCTACATGGGTGTGTTCCAGCACATTTCTAATCGCACACCCCCCGTGCGAATGACACAAAACTATATTTTCACAGAGATTTATGTCACCGCAATTTGCATATATGCGGAGAGAAGTACCTTCACTCGCGAACTTTCCTTCCTCGTGTAAAGATTTAACGTCTAAACAAAAATCAAGAGGAGATCTCGGTCGATCCGAGCTTGGTGCGATATATTTCTAAATATATTTCTCATTCAAACCTCAAAAATTCTAACAAAATACTGCACGTTCCAAAAACTGTCTCGACTTTTTCTACAAAAATAAAAATATCGCAGGGATATATCCAAGTTTTCTCTCTTATCTAATTATGTATATAATGTTTTAAAAATATTATTATTATTACATACATACGTGGTCGCGCGGCGAAGATCTCTGATCCGAGAAAAGAGGATCGAGATCGTAATTTCGACAACGATCGGCGACTTGCGAGAATACGCACTCGCGCGTGCAAGTATGAAAGACACGCGCGAGAGAGAAAGAGAGAGAGAGAGAGAGAGAGAGAACCCTGGATGAACGTGGTAGGAGAGGGAAGTCGCTAAACGGCATTCCAAGCGGACCATCCGCCACCCAACGGTAACCAACGCATGACGCCCTTATCTTTACCGCACGTTACTGCGCTTTTCCTTCGCGTTGCCTTTACCTCACTTAACGGGTCGCCGTCTACGAGGAGAGATGGGTGATGTTTCCGAAGCCGACACACGCACACCTACATCGTTCAATTGTCTCCTTTATGACGGATATAAATGTAACACCTACATGTAGATTTTATATCCTTGTGTTAAAAGTACGAAACATCCGTTTCACGATTTCTCATGGCCCCAAAGCCGCGCGACGCGTTTTAAAATCCACATTAGTCGCTCGACATGTGAGACATAAACAGTCCGCGAATATTTGTGAGAATAAAAATTTCGATTCCTATCAACTCAACGGAATTTCGCGCAAAGACTTTGATCGCGACAATGATATTCACCGTTAATTCGATGACGAAAACGTTAATGGACGAACCGTGAGCGTGTGTGCATCAGTTTTTTCGCGACACGGATACGCGCGCGCGCTGCTCGCACACATACACACGCACATTAAACTCTCTCGTCGCGTGTAGACGGCATCAGGAGAAGGCAGAAGCAGCGGTCCGGTCCAGAGGGTTCAAGCTAACGGGACCGAAGTCGATTGTGATTACACCTGTGTGAGTGTTGACGCGCGGACTCGCGCGTTTCACACACACGTGAATCATACGCGCATGAGAGAGTCTCTCTCGTCAATTTCTAAGACTTAAATATTTCGCACGGGATTCTTCCCGTCAGTGCGCATTTTCGCGAGAGTAAATTTCAGAGCGAGAACACACGTTGCTCGACGACGCATTTTTCGCTTTTTCATCAATACATCGCGTTGTAGGAAATTTCAATGATGTATATCGTAATTGGTCTCGAATTCGTTGCAATTTAAATAGAGTCATTACGCGCGACCGCTCGGGCTTGACAGGCGGAGAAGAGAAAAAAAAGTTATCGGTTCTGGTATCTAACCCGAGCATTGGCAAAAGCAAAAGACCTGCTGTGTGTGTGTGTGTGTGTGTGTCGGACTCGCAATTAGAGACAAGGCGGAGTCGCGGGGTCTGGTCGTTTTCTTCGAATGATTTTAACGTGCGATACGATATCGATTCACACAGACGAGTTTTTCACGATGAGCACCCGCGGGTTTTGTCGCCGCTCTCAATGTTCACCGACCGATTTCTCAACCGCTAATTAGATCGTGTTATGTTAATGGGGCTGCGGCGCACACTTGTAGGATTGCGTAGTAAGCGGATGAAAGAAAGAGAGAGAAAGAGAGAAGAAAAAAGGAGGAAGAAAGAGAAAGTAGTCGTTTTTTTTTAAACGGCGGCGGTTCTCTCTCGACTGCGCGAGAGACTAAATCGAAACGTGATTATTCCACATATATATACTCGATACGATAATCGATCACCGCCGATGACAGGATGCTTCTAAACGTTATTCATTCTCGCGCAAATTAATCCCACGATCGCTTCTTACGAGGGCTTACGTTTCTTTCTGAGCTTTTTTTTTTTTGTCATTTGTTAAACTAATCCTATTTAATTTCCATTCGCTCACGCATTTCTCCGTTCCGACGTTTGTGCGACGTCCGTTTTTAATGCAAACACGTAGGTATGTGTATGCGCGCGCGCGCACGAGGAGATCGCGTTCACCGATCGCGAGTAACAAATGTTGCCTACTACACTCGATCTCCGCGTTGCAGCAAGAGAGACCGGGGTTTGTAAAGTCGCATAATCCAAGACCGGCATCAATTAGATCGTGTTATGCTAATATCCGTCCGGTATACGTACGTAGCCGGTGACCAATCATCTAACGCGCGGCGGTATTGGAGATCTCGTAGGCGGCCGACTACCATAATCCCGAGATGGACGGTTGTTAGGAAACGAGGGACGACCGAGAGCGAGAAAGAGAAATAGAGAGAGGTGTACAAGTGGCAGGTGTACACCGTGCTGGGTAGATCTGTTATGCAGGCCTCGGCGGAACATTGTTACCGGGGATTAGCAACTCGCTTTCGGACTGAATCCCTGTCGGATGCAGTTTCGGCGATCCCGGACTTTATCACCGCTCGCAGCATCTCGGCACAGTTAACGCGCGCACGGAGTTAAGCGCGCGTTAGAGTTCGATGTAAAATATTTTCCGTGAAATTGCCCGACGAGATGCGACGTTTCGGTGTGTATAAAACTTTATTTTCGCCAAAGTGTGTTGCACCATGACCATGGGCGTGTGTGGTCGCTTGCGAGAGACGACCGCGCGAAGACAATAAACGGCTAGCGTTCGCAAACGCTAAGTAATTTAGAAATGTTATTTATTTAATTTGTTTTTGCGTTTCAAAGCGACGATATTTCACACTCGCGAGACAGTAGATCCGCAAACTTTGCAGATTTTACCGTCGAGAAATTCCGCGCGGGTCAATTACATCGGCGATACGTCAGGTCTAAAATTTACAATATTGCAGGCGCATCCGAGCTTTTTTTTTTGTGAACCCCGAGATGCCGTCGGGAAGAGAGATCGAGCTATCGTCGATCAGAAAACCGACGCGAGAAAGAACATAGGTATACCGCGCGCGTAGTTCGAGATGCATATCGAAGGAGGAGCGGGACGGGCAAAAGTTCATGGCTCTGGCGCGCTTTTTCTCTCACAAACGTGATAACGTTAGCGCGGCGGCGAAATACCGTTGCAAAATATGCCACACAATGTTGCACGTACGCCTGCGATATGTATACGAGCGCCAAAGTAAGCGGTATGTACAGACAACACACACGTACGCATGAACGTACGTGAGATTAATCGCACCTGCCGATAATTAATTCGTCCGCGCGCTATTTCTGACAATTAACTTTCCGGACATTATCGCGCGGAGTTAATTAAGTCGCGACGTGTAACTGCCGTTTGAGAAACTCGCTTTTGCCGGCGCTTTTGCCGATCGACAGTTCGACAGCCGATGATGAACAGGTAACACGTCCGAAAGAATTGCGCGCCGTCTTTCTGTCTGTTTCGGGAAGAAACGGTGTCGAGACTTGAGAGGCGGCGAATCAATCAGCGAGACCAGATCGAGAGTTAATTGCTCGAATTATAAACGCAATTGAATTTCGAGTGTCCGATGAAATTTGAGGCGCGGACAGACACGGCGCGCGTTTTTTTCAGATCCCTCGTCGCAGGTGCGCGGCCCCCGATCGCAAAAATCACACGTTGCGCGTCCCTCGAAAAGGAACTTCGATCGATCTCTCGTCGGTTTTGAGACCGACACGGAGACCGCACCGAGAGGCCCGCCTACTCGCACTCGGTAACAGGTTCCACGCCTTGTCGTATAACGCGGACGATATTTAAACACAACCACGCAGAGAGCGCGGACGTGCACGTGGACAAACGCGCTCATGTTTAAATACATGCGGCGAAATACATAGAGAGGCAGGTTTAATACCTACGTAACATGCCGACGGGTATAGGCCGACATGCGCAGGTGCTTTCCAAGTGCTCGCGGCGACGCATAAAGCGCGCCAACGAGACACCCTCGGAGGTGAAAGAGCACTTTTCGGAGCGCCTTCCGCATTACGGAATGAAGACAAATGCGCGTCTTCGCGCGCAACAGCGCACGAGTAACAGCACAAAAATCCGTCGCTTTACGCTCGAACAAATCGCCTTCGCAATTTTTTGTTTTTTTTACACTCGAAATAAAATTCTGACGTAATTTTTAAACGATAAAGAAAGTTACTCATTGCTGCACGACGACTGCGATACAGAGAATCATCATCCTTTCGCACAGATCTATTTTTTTATTTATTTATTTATACGACGTATGTATGGGACGGAACTGCTCGAATTCGCGCGGCGCGTAATACGCCGAAAGGCGTGCGTACGTACGCACAATGCGCGCAGGTGCCCCTCAGGTGCACGCTCGCAGCGACGCGTGTAAAATATATCAACGAGGCACTCCCGAAGGTGAAAGAGCATTTTTCAGGACAAGCCGCACAGACTTCCATGTGTATCACTTGATACGCGCGCATTTATATAAAAGATAACACGCATCTTTATGCCGCAAAATCCTTTAGCTTCCGCTCGGGAATTCGTTTTCACCCGAGAGTGCGAATTCGATTTTTTCTCCTTAGAGCTCGCCCCAAAGTTCCACCTTTGATATTAACATCCCGACAATCAACTTCCCTCGCTCCTTTGCTCCTTTTGCGTATCGCCGTCTTATATAATCGCGTCTGATCTCAAAAGTGTCGTAAAAAAAAAAATAGCAGTTAGATTTGCGCAACTTGTGTGTTTGCACTACGAGCTCTTTGTATCGCGCGCTTTCTCCCTATCCATATAATCTCTATCTCTCCTCCGTTTCTCTCTTCCTTTTCTCTTCCTCTCTTTCTCTCTCCCGTGTCT
>QVOB01014259.1:0-14859 GCA_014839585.1 Pseudomyrmex concolor
ATCTCGCAAAATGGTAAGACTTTTTGATTCAGTTTTACTCCTTCTATTTGCCCACGAGAGATGTAATTGTGGGACACCCTGTATACATATATATATATATATATATGTTTGTATACATATATATATATATATATATATATATATATGTTTCGCGCGAACATCCAGCATGTCGGCCCTTATTTACTGGTTAAAATTCTTCAATTAGTTTGAAACTACATGAGTCTTAATTTCATTGTTAATTTGTTCTTATTTTTCTCTTGTGTTTTTTTTTTGTATCTTTTTTTGCATATTTTTCTTTTTTCCGAATATATTTTTAATATGTTTTACATTAACAGGAACTTTGATTTGCAGGTAAAATATTACCATCACAATTGAAAAATCAACCACTTATAACGTACTTTGCGCAGTTTCTTAAGCAAGCGAATTCTTGCATCGTCGCGATTTTACGAGACAGTAATGTGAGTGCGAATCCCGAGGAATATGTTGAAGCAAGAAAAGAGCTGAAGTGGTACACGAGATTCGAAAAACTAGGCGAAATGACACTTATAAATAAATTAGAAAAGTCCAAAGCCTTTTTAAAAAATTTAGAGCAAATTTCTTTACTACTGAAGGTACACTATAAATGGTTGCTAAAATTTCTGCATAAGCTATTTGCAAAAGCCAGAAAGTTTCCGAATGAGAAGATCGCAGACAAGATCGAACAGTTGATGGATATCGTGGATAATATAAACGATCAACTAGAGTCAGTATACGATCCTATGAAGAAGATATCAAAGAGGATTAAGAAGTATTTGATTCTTCCGTCGCCTCACTCCTCGGAGACGAGCATGAACGTGCATTCGCGATTAAAAACAATCGCAAAAGATTTCAGCGTGAAAGACGGAAATAACAGCAGCTTGAAACAGGAGCTAAAGATCTTATTCGTGCAGTTAAAAGATTCGTTGATGATGAGATATCAAACGATTTCTCTGTGGTGCGACATTTATTCTAGAGAACCAATAGGCGACACTACTTTGCGGACTATTCTCGAAGTGGAACGATTCTGCGACGAGAGTCACATTCGTTTGCAAGTACCTGCGGAAATTGAGAACGTGCTGGACAAAGTTCGCGCACTTCCGGGAACAGAAACAGCGCAGTTGAACGCGAAGATACAGTTGTGGCCGATTTACGAGTACATATTTTTGTCTCTTGCTTACAAGCTGCAAGGAGAAATGTGTCTACAAGGAACTATTTCCGCCGCTATCTCAACGGAGTGTCTCGCGAGGTTTGCGGATGTGCCGAGTATACCAATCAATCTGATAAGTTTGTTGAATGTGATGGCTCAAAAAGAAGTCGAAGGAAGACAGAAGACTTTACTATTGTCAGAATTGTTTTGCCGACTCGACCGATTTACTCGACAATCTTATGCCGTTAAAGATACCAGCCGTCTTTTGCACTGGCGCGGTATTACGGAGAAAGATTTGGAAAAATCTCTAACTTTGTATGCTGAATCAAAGGTATAATTTCACCTAATAATTAGGAATGTTTTTATGAATAGAATTATAAAATTTTTAATGAAATTTTCTTTCGATTTAGTTATTTATAAGGTTTAGTTATTTATAAAAGTTCTTTAAAAATTCTTATTTAAAAATTGTTTATGATTTTATATTTGTAGGAAAGCTACTTTGGTGGACCTGTTCTCTTAAATCTTGTATTGAAATTCATGTTACACAGAACAAACGAAGAAAAAGAGAAAAATATTTTTTCCATAATCGAACTCGGAACATACACAGCGCAGATAAATCAGCTACAGCTACTAAATGAGATTTTGTGGCGTAACAGTATCTTGCTAACAAACAAGCGATACAATTTGACCAATAGCGATCTGACAACCTTAAGATTTTACTTGCACGTATATTTGGCAGCAATTGATAAATTGCACACCGAGCACAACGTGCCTGAGCTAATTGCGACCACTATAAAGAAGCAAGGTGGAAATCGCGCAGCAGATATAGAAAACAAGCTGCGAATAGATTACTTCGAACCATTAGAAGAATTGCGCAAATCACGCGATGAGATAAAAGTCATCGACGATGAAAATCTCGTTAAGGAAGAAATTGAATTTCGGCGAGGAAAAGCGTGGATGTTACTTGGTTACATTCAGTTACAAGTTTTTGGAAATCTGGATCTAATCGATCCCGTGCATAAGGTTGAACTGAAACTCAGGTATGTAGAGGAGGATATTGTTGATTGCAGAAGAACGATGTACGTCACAACGTTGCAGAATCGCATTCTAGATATGTCTTCAGAAAATAAGCATGCTCATCCGAGATTTAAAGCTATGAGAAATTGCGAAAGGCAATTGCTAAAGATGAGGAACGATCTCAGCTCCATGAATGCGTTTAGACCGCAGTCCATCAGTTTTACTTCACTCAGTAGTGACAGCGCAGATTTCCGGCACAAAGTAGGATCTTACGAACTAGTGAAGAAACACATGAGTCAATTATGCGCAATCGCAAGCAAGATTGCGAGTAAGGAATGCGAATTAGCCGATTTGAAAGTTGCGGAAATCGCTTCTCGAGAAGCAGAAAGCTGGAGTTTGTCGGTGCAACGATTCGCCGAACAAATCGAGGAGAAATATCTGTCGGCTTATCCAGACGTGATTCTTCCGTTAGTAACAAGTCTAGCTCAGATGAGCCATGGTGTTGGTATACTGATCAACGAGATACAACGACTAATATCCCTACGTAAGAAAAGAGTCACCGATCTGGATTCTTTGATATATAATCTGATTCGATTCCCTACAATCGATCAACAACAGGAGAGTCTTTTGAGTCTGAGTAGTTTGTGCGTTGCGAAGAACATTAGGAATCTGATCAATGAAAGCTCATGTTCTGTAGATAGTTTTGTAAAGATACAGGATCAATTCCGGATGCTCAAGTCTGGTTTTTATGAATTATACAATCATGTGATTCTTAATCGAGGTCTGACACGATTGCTATGGCGAGACCTGAACGAATTGCTGCAGCAAATAGTCCTGATTTGGAAGCAGCAACAACAAGAGGAAGAGAAACGAATTGCGGAAAAGAACAATCTATACAAAAACAAAATCGAAAATCATGGTAATGCTTTAACAGAAGAAGAAGAACTTACTCTAGAAGTTCGCGAGATGTTCCCTACACACCGCAAGAGAGATTTTTATGATATAGAAGATGATTCGGAATCTTCTCTTGACCAAAAATTGTTGAAGAACGCGTCATCGGAGCCAGACGAAACGCAGTCGAGCTTTAGCGGTCTTATCACCAAAGACGATATCAGAGAAATTCAGAATATTCACTCAAAGATTATCATGTCTTTCACTATGTCTAAATGGATACACATCGATTTTACTTCAATTTCCTCAACGAATTATGTTGAACCTCTAACACAGAGATATTATATAGTGCACGGAATGCTCGATTATATACTGCCAAGTTTGAGTGAAGATCTTGCTATCAAGCTGTATAACAGTTTCAATTTCTTGGTCACTTTGGGTCTGCAAAAAAGTCGAGAAACAGATGGAACTTTACGGGAGAACATCAGAAAATCAGAAAGAGCGTACGATTTTTACAAGGACAGTAACGTCGAGAAAGCAAAACAGTGCTTGCCTTTGTGTGAGAATATCTTGAATCGCATAGATCAGTTGTTGGAACAATGGCCGGATCATCCCACTCTGAGATCAATCCGATGTATAATCGAAAGGATGTACACGTTCTCGATTACGTCACCGGTCTCTAGATTCCTGACCGGTTTAGAATTGCTGCTCGTCAAAATGCATCAATGGGAAGAGAATGCTCACAAAGGTGTCAGTCTATCCGACTACATCCTAGCGTTGACAGAACAGATAAGATCGTGGAGAAAGTTAGAACTGTCTTGTTGGAAAGGCTGTCTCGACGCGGCGCATGAGACTCTTAAGTCGGACACATCCAAATGGTGGTTCTTCTTGTACGCGTTGATCGAGAGTTATATCACGAGATTCGCGAGAAACGACATCGAGAAGACGAATAACGAACCTGTCACCAAACAGAAGTTGGTGGAATTGCTGGAACGTTTCATGAACGAGTCATCCCTTGTAGAGTTTGAATCGCGATTAAATCTCCTCTTGACATTCCATTGTCATGTATGTTACTTTGACGAAAGTGATGACAAGAACGAGATCCTGGCCATATTGTGGAACATATATAATTATTACAAGCAGTTTGTGGACGACGTGAATACAAGAATCGCCGCTTTAAAAGCCCCTATCGAGAAGAAGCTAAAGGATTTTGTGAAGATTGCGAGATGGAATGATATTAGCTATTGGGCGGTAAAGGAAACAGTTGAAAAAACGCATCGTACTTTGCACAAGTTTGTGAAAGAGTTCCAAAAGGCCTTGAAACAGAACGTATCTTTTTGCTTGGCCGTTAAGTCGGAATCTTACAGTACAGAAATGAGCAAATATATTTGGGATGATCAGGATCATCGTAAGTATGTAATAATACCTGAAGATTTTGTCATAACAAAATCTTCAAGTACTGAAAAAATAAAAGTACTTTTCACCAGTGGACTTATTACAAAAATAAACACGCTACTGAAGAAAGCAAAGTATTTATGTAAGGAAATAGTCTTGACAAGTTCTTATCCATTCATACGATCAGAACTTGAAAACCTTATTGGAGATTTTATAGAGCAAAGTGTGCGTCTTCGGAACATGGATATTGACAGGAATGTGCCGAAAAGCAAACAGAAGTCTCAAGCGAAGAGTATATTGCAGCAAAAGAAACTGATGCTTGCTAATTATTTCAAGGAATTGCTTCAGTTGGGTGTATCGTATCGCATCGGAGTATTAATGTTGAAGAATGACATGGATAAAGTGATGGACTTCACAATATCTCCTTTAGATCTGTCTGTGATCAATCAGTATTTCAAGCTAAGGAACATAGATCACCATATGTTGATGGAATGGCAGGGTTGTGAAAAGTATTACTACAAGTCTCTTATCAGATTGAATGCCTTTAACGCGATGCTTAGCACGTGTCAGACTGATCTAGGACTGCAGAATATGGAACGTTGCAGAGGATTTTCTGCACACATGATGTTAATGGCTCATAGACAGAAAAAGACAATAATTCAATTGTTTGAATGTTTCTCGTCGCTTCGTATACAGATCTCGAATCTGACCGAGACCGATGAGAAAGATCTGATTATGTCGAAGCAGCGTGTCGGCCAAGATTGCACGAAGATCTTAAAGACTTTGTTAATAACTTTAGAAGCTGGATTTGAGCAACTGTTGCTATTTCTGCAATGTTGCCCTGTGGAATCGACAGATACAAATAGAACTGCTCTCACGTTGGACATGAACGCACTTCCCATAATCGCCGCTTCTCAAAATGACGAAGTATGGAAGAAGGCGAACGCTCTCGTAAAGGATAGTCTGAATTTGATAAAAGACATCGCGAAGAATTTCAGCGTTTTATTCATGGCGTTCGAAGTGTTATCAGTAAATCATTCCAAACATTCCGTTCGTACTTCGTTCTTGAGTTCAAAGCACTTTGAGTTCCTGGAGCAATGCCGCGCGACAATCGAAGATGTAAGGACGCGAAATAAAGAATTGAAACAACTGTTTGAAAACTCAGACGTTGCGCATCCTATTCGGGAAAGTATACTGTTCTTAGATACAAAGATAGAATGTTTTCTTGCTAAATACGAAAATTTGCGTAAAATTGTAGGAATTAAAAATGGCGAACAATTAAAAGTAAATAATGACGCTGTTAAGCGATACGAATTGAGTCTCGAACAATTAATAAACATGATATTGCTTATTATACAAAAGAAATATAAAAACCATGTTAACGTGAATGACGAAGTGACAAATTTGAGAGAGATATTAAATGAAGAAAGTAACGAAAACGATAACGATATGGAGAAAGAAGTTGAAGAAAACAGACTGAGCAAAAAACTTATTGAGTTTTTGGAGAAGGACATAATTGAATTGAAACTGTCCAAGATACATGATTTATTTTTCAGTCTACTGTTATCGATACATGAATTTGATCTGCAATCAGCAAACTATTGTATCAGGTAAGATTTTATTATTCAAAATTGGCGTAAGTATATATATATATATAATGTTTTCTTATAACAATTGCACTAAATAAATGTTATTGTTATTATTATTATTATTATGAGATATTATTTTTTCAGATTACTTTTACAATGTTTACCGCTGCTAGAACAATATATTTGTCTTGTTCAGTTTTATTTAAACGAGCAAGTGGCAGCGTTTCGTATTACGTGCAAAATGTTGTATCTACAATTAAATGTCTTCTTAGACCTGGCTGCGAATGGATTTTGTGTGCCAAAAGATTTAGATCTCGAAGAAGGTGAAACAGATGAGTCAGGTGAGAAGATAGAAAGAGGCGGAATAGGTCTGGCTGATGGTGAAGGAACGAAAAATGTTTCCGATAGAATAGAATCTGAGGATCAACTTGAAGATGCAAAACCTGCGGATCAGGAACAGGAAAAACAGGATGATAAGACTTGTAAAGAAGAGGAAAAAGGAATCGAAATGTCTGAAGATTTCGACAGCAAACCTCAAGATATAGAAAAAGACGACGATGATGAAGAACAGGACAACGATGAAAACGAAAATGATTTGGATAAGGAAATGGGCGAAACGAGTGAAGGCGCTGAGCAGCTTGATAAAGAAATTTGGAATGATGATACGGAAGCCGAAGAGAATAGCGAGCAAAATGATAACGAAGAAGAAGGCACAAGTGAACAAACCGGTGAGAAGATGATGAGTGCGAAAGATAATAGAGACAAAAGAAGACATGACGATGACGATATGAATGAAAATCGAGAAGAAGAAAACCGAAAGGAAATAAATGAGATGGAAGAACCAGAAATAGACGAAGATCAGATTAATCCCTATCATGGTAAGTTTGATCCTCTGCCAGAACCCGAACCATTAGATTTGCCAGAAGACATGAATCTGGATGAAGACGGAAAGGAAGACAATAGTAACGAAGAGGAGAATCCATTTGATATTGATGAGATGAAGAACTCTAAGCCACCACCAGAAAAAAAGGATGAAACACTTGAAAAAGAATTTGAAAAGAATAAAGAAAACGATTCTGAAGAAGATTCTAGCGAAGAAGAAAATAGTGAAGACATAAATACGAATGGACAAAAGACACAGGAAGAGCCTGAAACTAATAAAGAAACTGAAGAGAACAATAGAGAGAATGCAGAAAATGAAAAGAAAAATGAAGAACAACAGCAAGATGACTTAGAAACAGAAACATTGCCAGAGAAAGCAGCACCAAGTGTCGATGACGCAAGCAAGGAAATAGATGCTGCGTCACAAGTTGAGGAAACAACAGGAGGTTCACAAGATATGGTAGCGGAACAACCTGATAACAAAGATGAGCAAGAAGCGTCGGCGGAAAATACTCAACAGAATAACAACAATAAAGGCACTGGTCAATCACAGTCGGCGCAACAAGAGAGCGGACATTCCGGATCCTCTAAGCAGGAAACTACTCCAATTCAGCAAAAGAATGCCACAGAACCAGAGGGAAAGAGAAAAAATTTAGGTGAAAGAAACGAAGATCGTAGTTTGTTAGATTGGATAGAACCTACGCTGAAGAAGTTAAAGACGACCTTTACAAAGGATGAAATACGGAAAAACGAGAAAGAGGAAGACGATTCGGGCAATTCTACTACAGCCGACTTAGCTCAACACATCAAAGATTCCGAAAAATTCGATGATTACACACTTGACGCCGCGACAGAAGATCAAGCCAAGAAACAGGCTTCAAATATTGAAAAAAAAAAAGAGAATCAAGATGAAACAAAGAATGACGCCATGGATATAAAAATGCATGACGATGAGGAGAATATGACGCATGATGAAATAGCCAAAGAGGAACCTGAGATTTTTGAGGAATCCGAGACTGCTGACAACAAACGCAAAGAAACTAATGGTAAATGTAGCAATGTAAATATAGCAAATGACCAACCGGAAGATACTGAAGAGATCAAAATGGAATTGGAAGAGCGTGAAGCTATGTTAGTGCAAAGAGCACCCGAGACTACATTCCGCACGATGGAATGGAGCTTGGAAGATGGTGGGCTTGACTCTAGTCATGTGGAAAGCAAACGTTTCGAAGTTGAAAAAATGTTAAGTGAATGGAGGTGTTAGAGCCTACGCAGTTGTCGAGACTTAAAGGCGATTATAAGACGGGTAAACGCATTAATATGCGGAAAATCATTCCTTATATAGCTAGCGAATTTCGCAAGGACAAGATCTGGCTCCGACGCACAAAAGCTTCAAAGCGCGATTATCAAATTATCCTCGCGTTGGACGATTCTCGCAGCATGATGAATAATCACTGCAAAGAAATGACCTTCGAGTCTTTGTCGTTAATCAGTAAAGCTATGACGTATTTAGAAGTAGGAAAGCTTGGTATTGTAAGTTTCGGAGAGAATGTGAAGGTATTGCATCCTTTAGGAGAAACTTTCACTGAACAAAGTGGATCTAGGTATCTATATCTTTATAATACACACGAATCTTTAGATTAATTAAATATGTAACTTAATTTACATTTATAGTATATGTGAAAAATATACATATTATTAGTTGATATTTATAATTAGTATAGTATATTTGTATCTAAATCAGAATTTATTAATTTTTACAGATCTATTGAACTTGATTTAACATAAAATTCAGTTAGTAATTAATAATGCAAAAATAAATAGACATCTTGTCTCATGTTATTTATCTTTTTTCACAGAATAATACAAGAAATGAGATTCAATCAGGAACTGACGAGAGTAGCTCAGTTGCTCGATTTTACAATAGATATGTTCGAAAGTCAGCGTGCTTCGCTTGATCATGCTAAGTTGCTGGTAGTATTGTCGGATGGTAGAAATGTATATGCTGATGCAATAAACACAGTCAAACGTGCTGTAAGGAGAGCCAGACTATTAGACATCTTCTTAGTATTTGTAATAATTGACAATCCAAATAAAAAGGTAAATTTTTCATTTATTATTAGGCTATATGTATGTATGCATGTATGTAGATGTATATATGTATATACAGGATCCGGAAAATCGCCCGCAATACTTCGGGAAGTGATTACGGATTCAAAAAGAAAGGAAAGAGCTATATAAACATAGTTTCAAATTGCTCTTTAAACCCTGATGAAGTGAGCTGAAATGTTCACGAAACGTCGGTATAATAATGACACTAACGCGATTCAAACCCAAAAAACATCTTTGAATATTATATAAAAAACATAGGTTCGGAAATAAGTCGTTTCTGAGTTATAGCTACTTTTATGATAAAAAATCGTAATTTGTTTTTTGTAATCATAATAATCATAATTTATTTCATTGTGTTTTAACATAAATAACTTTATACGGGGTCCTTCATATACATGTGATGCAAATCCAGCATCTTATGTGAAGGAAAAAAATTATTTCACACGTATATATATGTGTACATATATATATATATAAGCACATTTTCTGCACAACATCCTGCAAACGACTCTTTATGACTGAAATTATTTCATTGCTTAGTATAAATAACTTTATTTTGGACTATTTTGGCGTTTCCAAAATGCACCACGTAGGCATAGTCCGCTTTAGCATTTCTCTTTTTTGTTCTTTTTCTGTTTTTCTTTTTTTAATTTTTCTATTGTTTTATATTTTTAGTTTTTTTTATAATTTTTTGATATTTGTAAATACGATTACATAAATTATAATTATTATGATTATAAAAAACAAATTACATTTTTTTAACATAAAAGTGGCTATAACTTGGAAACAACTTATTTCCGGACCTACGTTTATACAGCTTTTTTTCCTTTTTTTTGGATCCCCAATCATTTCCCGAAGTATTGCGATTTTCCGGATATTTTGTGTATATAAACAAACTAAAACACACATACATATGCACACACCTATATGTACATACAAAAATTTGTACATACAAAATTCAATTACAAATAAAAAAAATAATTATTAAAGCGTTTTTATCTTTTTAGGACTCAATACTGGATATTGTTTGGCCGGTATTTGATGGAGACCAAGTAGTAGAATTTAAATCCTATATGGACTTTTTTCCATTTCCTTTCTACATACACGTTAGAAATATGAACATGTTACCAGAAGTTCTAAGCGATGCTTTACGTCAATGGTTTGAATTAGTGGGAAAAATTGATATTTAGATCAATAAAAATACAATTTTTAAAAGTGTTTTAAGTGTTTTTTTTTCTTGAAAAAACCGATAAAAAAGGATCTTACCTGTAGTATCCACGAGAGGAAGTGGTCATAAATAAAAATTTCTCTTAAATTCTTCTTCGTAGGACGTTTTGATCATATATTTATTTTGATCATCTTCAGCTTAATATTCGAAATTGAAGTAATCGTCATTGCATGTCGCGAGAGATCAAAAACCGATAGGCAGGGTCGTCAAGACAAGTCGACTCTACATCGGGGTTTAGTTTAATTGGAAAATTAAACTAAGACCTCACTTCATCAAATACAAAACAGCAGCTACAATCGAAAAACATACTCGATTGTACTTTGATACTGTCGCGCGAGTATGTTTTTCGATTGTAGTTGCCGGTTTGTGTTTGATAAAGTGAGGTCTTAGTTTGATTTTTCAATTAGAGTCGACTTGTCTTGACGACCCTGCCTATCGGTTTTTGATCTCTCGCGTTGACATGCAATGACGGTTACTTCAATTTCGAATATTAAGCTGAAGATGATCAAAATAAATATATGATCAAAACGTCCTACGAAGAAGAATTTAAGAGAAGTTTTTATTTATGACCACTTCCTCTCGTGGATACTACAGGCTGTAAGGTCCTTTTTTATCGTTTTTTTTTTCAATTAATTGAGGCCTGCTTTGTTAATTTTTTTATGTTTTTTTCTTATTTTATGAAATTTTATATAAAGAGCAAACTACCTTGAAAAACCTACAATTATAAAAATTTCAAATTTCAAAGATTGCAAATGTTGTTTAATATAAAATGTATGTATATATGCAGTTCTTAAACTTCATATATATTTATTAAAAACTTATATATTTATATATTACATAATACATTATATAGATTAGAGAATTCATTTCTCTCTCACTTTGAATTATTTATCACTACATCAGAAAAATTAAAGTAAAAAATTTATAATTCATATAATCCATTAATTATGTAATTATATAATTCATTAATTCTTAATCATCAAAATGAATCATAAATTATAATTACCTTATTATAATTACCTTATATTATAGTCAGTATTCATAATCTTAACTTATATTTAGGACCGTTTTATTTTCTATGTATTGGGTTGGTCAGAAAGTCTTTTCACATTTTATATAATATAAAAATACGAAAAGCTTTCTGACTAACTCAATATATTCTATATATTTACATACACATAGACATACACACACGCACACACATCATATTTATATGTATAATATGTATAATCAAAGCATAAAATTTAGTAAATGTATACACTAGTCAATGTATTTACGTAAAAATTTGACAAAAGTATGAACTAAAAGTATAAAAATGCTTATGTTATTCCTAGTAAATGTATGTATTGAGTTCCTAAACAATACTTACATTTGCCATGTCACTTTAAAAAAAGAATGAATGATAAGCTTGGAAAATACAGGCTTAGGCAAAACGCACAAGAGAATAAAACCCGTTGTGCTCTCTCACATAAACAAAAATAACAAAACTTGAAAGTATAGAAAATCAAGGCACCCGAAAATTGAGTGAAAGTTTCAATACATTTGTATTTATGCTTATGGCACGATATAGATTATGTGATTGATGGGTGTGTGTGCGTGTGCCTGCGTGTATGTGTGTGTGTGTGATGCACATCTGCTAACAAGTTTTTATTTAAACTGTATTCTTATTCTGATGTATTCTTATTTATATTCTTACTAAAGCAGGTTTAAAGATATATACTAGTAAAAGTTTAAATTTTATTACTTGTAATAAGGTTCATCATCCAATTGATTGGTTCATATATATATTGACCAGCAAGTGTATACACTTCCTACATTCACACATTAACTCTGTGATATATATGTATATATAATTTTATAATATATATACACGTATGTATGTATAATGTATATACACGTGTATGTATGTTTATGTGATGTATATACAGAGTGTCCGGTAGTTTTACGTTCGTGAGCAGATAGAAAAGTTATACTAGGTCTGTTTTTTTTCCTTGAACTGGCTGCACTAGTTCAGAGTTTATCTTTTTGCTTCTAATATGTGTAACAAAAAACTCTGAACTAGTGCAGTCAGTTCAGGGGAAAAAAAACAGACCTACTAAGTCGAAAAATTCTTTATCACTTTTTGCGAGATTCATAATAATGAGATTTTAATTAATAAAGATCTGCGAATGAACGTGCATCCACGTGTATAAGACAGCTCAACGTTTTGCATGCTTATGTTTACTACGCACGCGACAACTCAATGGGCAAAGTTAATATAATATAAACAATAAATATAAACAGTATGTTGTCGCGCGCATAGCAATATTTTCACATTCTTTCCGAACTTACTTATAATGCCAAACTTTCCTACTTCTAAATACGTCATAGCTTTACTGACTAACGACAAAGACTCGAGAGTCATTTCTTTCTACTTATTATTCATCATGCTGCAAGAATCGTTCAACGCGAGGATAATTTGATAGTAACCGCGTGAAACGCTGAGCTGCTTACACACATGGATGCACGCTCATTCGCGGATCTTTATTAATTAAGAACTTGTTCATTATTGTGAATCTTGCAGAATGATAAAAAAATTTTTAAAGAAGTATAACTCTCCCTTGTTGGGGATATATCGTTGTCCTACTAACGATTGTAGTTATTACCGGATACTTATATACATACATAATTACACATACATACACATAAACGGTTTTGTTTCAACGAAGGACTATGAATACCGTCTTATATGTCTTGTATTATTTGTCAGAAGCGAAACAATATTTGTACATTTGAAAGTCGTTCAATTTTTGCTAACATAAAAGAATTTATCTGAAAAAAAAATTATTGTTAGCAAAAATTTGAAGAATTTTACATACATATTTTTTCGCTTCTGACGTCACAATTCAAGATCTTAAAGCTCCTAAATATTCACTACAACCACTTTGGATGTAACGTCAGGAATAAGAAAGCATATTTCGAAAATTATTGCAAATCTCGTTTAAATAATATTTTGCATTAAATTTGTAAATGAATAGTTGTCACGTATATGAAGTGCGATTGCTAAGTATCCAAAACATATAGAAAGTAAAAATAGTATCACATTGCTCTTGACAAGTTCCGTCTTTCAGAAAAAATGTTAAACACTGGCTCATTATTACATATGTATAATGTTTGTGTGATAGTCTAAGCATAGCTACTTATATGATATCGATTATTTTATTATTGCTTAAAAATTTCTTTTTACTCAACTATTTTTGCAAATTTGTAAATAAATAAAAAAAATTGCATAGAACTATATTTAACAAATAAGGTTTTGTTCTTATGAAGGATAAAACCCGTCACCGACAATACATAGCAATGTAATATCATTGTCGTTATCTATGCGTCGTTTTGGATATCAATCGCCTATGTAATTTTTTAGAAACAATAAAATTACATAAGTCTTTATGTTCTGTAACTAGTAACAAAAATTATTGTTACGCAGTAACAATATATTTGTTGTTTATTTTGTTTGTTATATCAGTAATGCGTGCGTTAAAAGTTACAGAATAAAAGAAAAGAAAGCTTTTAGATGTCACTATCAAAGTCATTGTAATAAACTGCAAAAATCCGTCAGTTTGCATTATATTAGACTATACTAATACTCGAAAAAATAACGAGTCAAAATAAGAAAAAATCTTTACGCAAGAAGAGAAAAAAATTTCTCTTTTGTATGTCTTTTTACTTTTTTAATTTTTGTCAGAAGGCAGCGGTGGATAGCGGCTGAAAGAGAACGACATATTTCTCTACAAAAAAAGTTTTTTTACTACTTTGTGATTCGTGTCAGATATCACATATAGTATTTATATATTTTAGGTGTTTTGTACCAAGCTCAACCAATTTTTATTTTCTCCTTCTACAGGAAGTCGAATTTGCACCAGTCGCACATTTTTATCTCCACTTTGATATTGTGTGGTTGGTACTACTACAGTTTCGCCTTCCATGGTTTCATTATAAGTGTATACAGTTTCCACTTGATCGACAATTTCAGCTTTACATTCTATGGTATCGTTCCCCGTGAAATTCATCTATGGAAAAAAAGCAATATGATATTTTAAATTTTCTAAAAATCCCAAACAAGATTTTACAAGAAAGTGTTGTAATTATTTACAAAAGGTCACCACTCTCCGATTTGAATGAGCTTGACATATGTTGTCAAAGACACCTCCCTGAGTAACAATTAAAAGGTTTTAGCCGTCGCTTGTTGTTTACTTTATAAAAAAGTTTTAAACAATTGAAGTTTCATAAATAAATTTTTTTCCCGACATCATGTATATTTTTTTCACGTTGTAAGCGTGTAGACAGGAGGGAGGGGGGTTGCGTCTCTCACGTAGGGAAAGGGGCTTTTTTCTCCCTCTCTCCCTCTGCCCCTCGAGAAAAAAAAATAGAAAATGACTTCTGATTAATTGTCACTAAAAACTACGTACATACTATCGACATGAAGCGAAATGTAATCGAAAGTTGTTCCTTATTTTTCCTCGAAGGGGGAGCAGGGGGAAAGGTAGAGCCTCTCCTTTTGCGGAGGGCGCAGGCCTCCTGCCTACACGCTTATAACACGA
>QVOB01014260.1:0-5000 GCA_014839585.1 Pseudomyrmex concolor
CTAATACCTATAATGTTGCAGAAATATTACCGCGCAATCTGCAATATTGCAATATTTCTGCAATGTAACTGCAAGTTTCTGTGCTGTATAGGAAAATTATTATAGTTGGAATTCTTATTTTTATCGTTAATATTGCTATAATATTAGTGAAAATAATATATGCATAGTCTTGACAAGTATGTAAAAATTTTACTATAAATTATAATAATTAAAAATAGTAACATAGTAACAAATGTCAAGTAACAGATATGGTAAATAAACTAAACATTTTTAAGTAATAATTACAATAACAATTATGGTAAATGTGACTATATACTATTGACATCAGCTTTACTATTTACTGGTAATAATAACTAAAAAATAAGTAAGGAAAGTCACTTAAAAGGATGCTGAAGCGACATGTTAAACTGGAATTTGACAGCCGCTCAGCCGTTACGCTGTTCAATAAGTAGCGCCCTCAGTCGAACTAAGAAAGATAAATGACATAATAGAAACAAGGTTAGACATGTGTCTTTTCGGCAGTTCTGCTAAAATGTACTAATTCTAGTTTTCTCCTGTTCCTTACGAGCTTCAAAATCTTTTTTTGAAACGCTCAAAATATTCGTCTATGTCTATAAAATGGAAAGTTATAAACTTTTGCTTGGAATTCTTTGCCAATTTTGTAAAGTAAAAATGCAGTCCACTCAATAACGGTCCATAAACTTTTTTTCGTTTTTTTTTATATTTGTTTGGAATTTTCTATTTTTTTCCTATTTTCTTTCATTCTAAAGAAGCGTTTTTCATTCCGATTAATGACCGCAGAATGAGAAGTAAACTACAAAATGTGGTAAAACAAAACGGTTCAGCATCCTCTTAAGACATATATTTCTATGACTACATTAATAGTCTGGTTAACTATAATTTATAAACTAAAACTATTAGAACCATATGCTTTATAGACCAAATTATATATAAAAAGTTTAATCTTACTTAATCTTATTATATAAGTACGACTTTTTATTATGTCATATGATGTTTTTAATTATAGTCATTATTATCATATTTATAGTACAACTTACTATACATAAATCACAGGTTATAGTGTGTAAAACCATGCATATGATTGTATGAATGCATGTCAAAGCTATGGCAACAATAATGTATTATTGAATAAACTATAAGATGCATTGTTAAAATAACTATAAAAAAAGTAGTTGCACCTTAAATAACTATAAATTATAGTTTGTGGTAATTGCAACTATTTTTTTCTCTCAGTGTCGCTATGATTAGATGAGACAGGATGTTGATTGAAGAAAAAACAATCGATAATGTCTTCCGTTCTCTCGCTGGAATCTTGTAGCTTATCTCATTTATTACGCCTCTGTTTCGTCGTCGTTCGACGGTTATTTTACAACCCTCAGATAGGGACGAGTAACGTCTTTGTTTTCACCGCAACATTCTCAGAACGGAGTGAAATCCTCCCTTCAGCATCGTTTCAGAAACCTCCACTTTAGCTCCACTTCGCGAAACAAAACGAGACAGTGAGGATAGGAATACCGTATGAGATAAGAAACGTCAGAACCTTTCCAATTGTCGTCCGCCTTCCGTCTGTATATTATTGAAGACTGAAATCTTTCTATAAGCGAATTCAATTGGACTAATTTGACGTCTCATATATGTGCTATGTGTTGTAGTATTGATTGAAAACAATGATAAATTGTGACAATTATATTCTTCAAGTATAAAATTTATCTAATTTGAAAAGAAAAATATTATTTTCCATCCCACTATTCTCAAAGTTTTATTCTTTATTCTCATATTTACATTTTCAAATTTGACAGGCATGATGAAATAATTGAAGCAGAATTAAAAAACAAAATCTGAAATCACGGCCCGAAAAGCCGGAGATTCCAGGTTTGACTCCTGGCCAAGGAGTTTTTTTTCGCAATAATATTCGCAATAATTTAAAATTAGTTAGGGAAGTATTCGGGGTCTCTCATATATAAGATGCAAATTTAACATCCTATATGATTTTAAGAATTGAAATCTCAATTCAAAAATTCACGTGTAAAATTTACACGTGAACACATATATACGTAAACGCATATTTTCCGTACAACATCCTAAAACCGGATGGCTCTTATGACCATATTTATATTTCTTTAGTTTAGAAACTTCAGAGCTAAAGATTCTTTATTGTTAAAATCTGAAATGTTTTGTTCAATCTGTAGGTAAATAAGAAAGAATAGAGTAGAAAGGCTAGAAAGAGAGAGAGAGATATATATATATACATGTATATAAAGAGAGAGAGAAGAATGAAGAGGAAGAGAACTTAAGGTTGTTCTGTCCGAGAAAGGAGATTGGCTTGGAAAAGAGAATACCGAGTTGTTAGCGAGTGCGAAGCAGTCGGGGGCTGCGAGATAAGGCGTGGGCATAAACGTCCGCAGATAAGGGTAGTTTGCACCCCCGTTGTGGACAGTTAGCCTTAAATGAGTTGGGGGCGAAACGTGTAAAGGCCTTTGTTGCGCTGGTTTCGTCTTCTCTGGCTTTTCAAATCAGTTTCGTCACTGGCGATTCCATTCTATCAAAAATCGAAAGTTTAAGCGATGCCAGTCGAGATAAACGTTTTTTTTCCAAAATAGACATTTTTAACAAATTATATTTATATCATGCAAAATTCTATTGTTAGCAGAAAAAACTTTAGAGAGAGAGAGAGATAAAAAGAAAGAAAAAACAAATTTGATTACTGCGTTTCTTAAAACTAATTTCTATTTGTATACTTATTCAAAAAGTGACAAGCTATAAGAGTTCTCAAACAAAACTTAAAAGGAAGATAAGATAACAAATAAAAAATCTCGGACTTATAAGTATCTTTCAAAAAAGATTTTTGAAAAGTTCTTGATTTTTAGTTTAGATAAAAAAAACAGTTGTGTGTCTCTGAGGATTTTATTCCTAAGTTTTTTACTATATGTACTACATGTAAATTCTCTGATAAAACACACATAGCGAGATTATCTTTTACTTCTTCTTGAACTGATAATGTGATTTAAAACTTTTCCTCGAATATATGTAAGAACGAACTTAAAAAAAGTAACGTTTCTTAAATCTTCCTCGACAGATGAAAGAAGATGGAGAGACGCAAATTTACTTATATACATATATATATATAAGACAAACAGGAAAAAAAACCGTTGCGCGTACAAAACCAGCGATCCTTCACAAATGTCGCCCGTACAAAAATCCTGTCTCGCCGTTCTAAATTCCGCTTATCTAACGGCGCTTCGACAGTAATGTGCCGGCGTATTATGTATAACCGAGTGCTGCCGGGGCCATCCCTTTTACCGTAGAAGGCCACCGAGCGTCGGTGCCGTTTAGCGTCAGATAGCGGAAACGTATGAGAGACGGGGTGAATCCACCCTTATCTTAAGGGTAGCTACTCAATAGCTAGCCGCGCCGAAATTTCTCTCGCTCTCTCGCGTTTCTCGCGCCCTCCTTTCCCCCCCTAATTCAGCTCGCTCTACACGTGCTTTCTCTCCTGTGGCTCGATATATATTTCTCGTGTGTGTTTAAATTATTTTGCCGTTTCCCCTCCCTTATCAAGCTCGCCGCGAGACCATTACGCGGAATTACGTAGATTGCCTCGCGCCACGCTCGGACGCTGTCGCGAGTGCAGTGTGAGAACTGAATGTGATAATTGAAAGTGTGTAATCGTAGGAAAAAAAGATGATGCTTAAATTATATTGTATATATACACAAGTTGTTAATTTATAAAAATATTGTAAAATTTTAAATAAATAATGTCACCAAGAAAACTATTGAAAATAGTACGTCAAGTTTTAATTGTACAAAGAATATATTGTATAAGTTCATACATTTACATATACACCGTATATTGTATAAGTTCATACATTTACATATACACCGTTCTTTATATAAATATTATTTTTAAATCGTAATAATCATTACTTATCTAATTGTATTGTATTGTACATTAAAAATTTTTTATTTGAAAAATCGTATATACAAACATAACCAATAAATCTAAAATACTAAATGCAAAAAAAACGACATGTCTGGAAGTAGCTCGCAGTTACGGGCGTATATACACGCATAATTTAATGTTCGCGGTAGTGGAGCCACAAGGTGAACTCTATGGGACGCTTAGGGTTACTTATACTTCGAGAAGGATATGTAGGTAATGTGTGCACGAGTGCCTCCGGGTAGGCGCTTGCGGTAAATCTAATAACGTTGTAATGCCGTTACCCCCACTTCTCTACTCAAAGTTGGCCCGTAAGTTTCCGTCGAGCCTGCTGGCTCCGAGCTTGCCGTGCCGAGAATTCCTAACGCGTATACCATTTTAGTTGCTGAACACAAGTATACGCGCAGGATCTACAGACTCGAAAAAAAAGAAAGATACTTAAGACAAAACAAAAAAACAAGCAGTTACGCTCGTGCATTTTGATACGATACGTTTTGGTAATTCAAAGCAAATTTTTGCGATAATGTAATCTTGAACTCGACCACTTGCATTATTTTCCGAACTGATTGTTTTGCTGTTTTGTATTGGATCATGTATGAAAAACTTGACATATGTATGTACATATATATATATATATATATTTGTCAAGTGTCATATTTAAGCGGATCCTAAAGTCTGTTTTATCGATAAAACTGAATTTTTTGCGCACACTAATCTTTTTTTTGGCTGTGTGGATTGATAAATCTTTTTCTACAATTAAAGTACATATAGTAAGGATCCGGGACATCTAAATATAACAAATTGAAAAAAAATTGAAGTTCAAAAAACATTTTTTTTATTTTGTTATATAAATTTGGACGTTCCCTTATTATATGTACTTTAAGAAATATTATATGTACTTGTAGAAAAGGATTTATCAATCCACACAGCCAAAAAAAGATAAGTGTGCGCAAAACATTCAGTTTTATCGATAAAACAGACTCACTTTAAACAGAAAAACAATTAGTTTATATGAAATATAACGCAAGAGTCTGCAGTTGAA
>QVOB01014260.1:10000-12612 GCA_014839585.1 Pseudomyrmex concolor
TTTTCTAATAATGGTTTTTATATTTAGCAACATATCAATACCTATAATAGTTTCTATATTTGTGAGATAGTTTCTAATAATAGTTTCTATATTTAGCAACAATCAATACAATAAAAACATTGACAATATTTGACATAAAATGGAAAATTTGTATGTAATTGTCACAATAACACAAAAAGTATACATTACTAGAGAGTAAAATATTAATACAGAAAAACTATATATATATATATACATGTAAAAATGTATACATGTAAATATGTATACATGTAAAAATGTATATATGTATATATGTATACAATGTTCTTTTCGGTTAAAAAAAGAGTTTTCGAATAATTAAATATATTGTAAACTTTCCTTTTTCTGCATATGTTGTGATTTTTAATTTTTTTATCACGCAGAAGAAAATTCTTACTTTTGGAATATTATATTATATTAAAAAGACATATACATACAACCACAAAATATTTTATCTAAAAAATTTCATTTTATCACTATTATGCACTATATTGACAAATAAACTTCTTGTATCTAATTTTATGATACTAAGTGATAATTGTAAATTAAATTATAATTGTAAATTAAATTATAAATAAAATAATTTTCTAACCTTTTCTGAAGCTCGTTGAAACCTTCGTCTTTGGCTGATAGCTCTTGATCCCCACGAAAGACTCGGTCGAAACCTCGGTCGATCTCAGCAAACTCTTTTCGAAGCACGTTTAAATTTTTGACGTTACAACTGTAGATATAATACGAAAAAGACGTTGTGATCGTTTACAAAAGGCGTCGAAAAATTTAAGAAAAGATAATGGCTTAGAATAAAAAGAGAGAACCGAAGGAAGGTGAAAGAAAAAACCTGACGATGGACAGATTAAAAGAAATGAGTTACAGAAAGAAATTGTTGAAAGTTTTGTCTGGGAAAAGAGACGAAGATCCGTCTTAGTGTGAAAACACGTTTTTTGCTATTTCCGGCGACAACAATATCCCAAGCTTTCCTTTCGCAAGCGCTCGCTCTCGCGCGCGCAACGAGCTCTCGCAGCTCCGCGAATGCACGTGCAACTCGGACGCGTGCCACGTGGTGTTTGGTCGGAGTGGCTCAGCCGCGACAGCCCGAACCGGAGCGGTGAGCTTGCAAGCTCTCGGCGCTTTCATTGGTTGATGGGTGGAAACTGCGCATGATTGCGGGTGTGGCCGGAGCTTGAGGGGCGGAATAAGCTCAGGTCGCCGATAGGATACCTCGCAAGAGGGCACGTCTCCGTGGGTGGACCCCGAGTGCCCCTGTTCGCATCCCGCCCCCCTCCGAAATGTAGAGCTTTTTCCTTAATCTCGTAACAAGCGCGAGAACTGCTCCGCCGTCCGAGTCTCGAACTTGCGAACTGGCTTCTTCCGCGCGAACGGGCGTGCTCTTTCGAGATGACGCGACAGTATGGCGGTACATCGAGTTCACGTCTCAACGCGGAGAAAATTACGTTGCTGGCGAACGCGAGGATTAAAGTTTAAGTAGTAACGTCAGTGTAAAGTCAGTCGCCTCCAGACATTTGCAAGACGTTCCACGGAAAAGTGTAAAAACAAAACTTCTTAGAAAACACTAAACAAAATATATAAAATACTTTAAAATAAACGAAAATTCTAAATCTATTTAACATTAAATTTTAACAATTTGAGAAATATTTTTATATTATTAATATTATAAATATTAATATCATTTTAGAAATATAAACATATAGAAATATTTTTAAAGTAAAGTAGAATTTTAAAATGTTTAAGAATTTATATAAACTTATTTTTATTTTTCGTGCGCTTCGAGAAAATAAAAGCCACTTACATTACTCTCTTGTAAAAGAAACAAAACAAAACAATTTTAGATTTCCAGTAAATTTTTTTAATTAAAAAATTTATTTAAAAAATAAATTAAAAAATATCAGAAAACTTTTAAACTAAAACTGTGTTTTTACATATATGTATATTCAAGTTGTTTTCAAGCTATCAACATAAAATACTGGAACGTTTTCCTATATACACATACGATATTGATAAATAAACTGTATTAGCTTAACAAAAAATACAAGTATATTGACCGCAATAACGGCAGAAAATAGTTTTCTTTTTAGCAACAGGTGGAAGGCACTCGAAGCGTGTATAACAGTAACAAAAAAGTGGAAAGAGAAAGCCCGAAAAAAAAAACAAAGAGCAAATGCAAATCATCGATTTATCGAAATTACACGTCGTAGACGCGTTGTTTGAACCAATTTGGATACTTGTGCGATGTTCGATCGGATGTTAACAAATGCGAACGGCTCGTGGATATTTGACGAGCCCGCGAATCCGCGATAAAGCGAAAGTCTAATCACAGCTGGCCAATAAATAAATCGGCACCGAGTAAACAGCCGACGAGTTGGGATTTGATTTCGGGAGACAAGGGTGATCTCGATTGCGTATTTACACATCGGTATGCCTACGGATTGGCGTGCTCTCGCCGTTTTACCCATTCACTCTCGGCGAGATAGTATTTGCGTTCAAACTGTTGCATTATTGATTATGGTTCGAATTTTCGAAGTCTACGTGTCGTCGATTCAAAGACGTTCATTTACTATAAGTTTCAGTTAGTTCAT
>QVOB01014305.1:0-14679 GCA_014839585.1 Pseudomyrmex concolor
TTGTTTTGCCGTCCGACGTTGCGGTGATCTTTGAAATGCACAATATCGATTACGAATATTCTTTCGTTTGTGCGTGTGATTGTAATTTTTTCAACGTTAGTTTCGAAATGCTTTACGCTCGTTTTGTTTACGAATGAGTATTTTATTTATTAATATTTTATTCGCACGTAATTGATAAACAGATGTATTTTTGCAAAATTTTAGCGCACACATTACTTCCCTCCAAATATATTCCGTAAATAATAATTTTAGAGATAATAAAATTATATTTTTTTCTTTTTCCAGAGTTTCGTCTCTTTTTATCTGTAATATATTTGCAGATTTTAGGACTGTGCCAGGTCGACGACACGTCCGTTCGTAATAAAATGAAAAGGGAAAGACCGGGATGTGTCGGCCAGAGGGGTAACGCATCCCCCAGGCAGCATTGGGAGAGAAATATTCCGTGCTTTCACGCTCTAACGATATAATAAATCCCGCGATGTTCACATTGCGTCCGCGAAGTGCTCCTTTAATTTGCGAACCGCGTTTAACTTTGTAGCAAAAGTAATGGCTTTGCTTTTGATTATCTCATTTCGTATCTCATTGAAAATATAATCCGCGTATTTATCCGCGCGAATGCCGCGCTCATTAATTCGCCTATAGATGTATTTCGGAGAATAACGGATAACGTCTGGAAATGATATTACGCGCGTTCAATTTCTCTTAACTTCCGAAATATCTGGTTATTGTTGTTTCGACATTTCGAAACTCAGCACGTTCCACTCTCTCTCGTCTCGGTGTAGTGTATCTTTGCGTTGCACACTGTTCATACAAGGAGTCCGCGCGCGGAAACTATATCGCAGACTGTACAACATAAATATTGTTTCACGTATCTACGTATGGCGAAACGAACGACTTCGCGCGGACGAATCATTATTCCGTATATATTCCGTCAGCGTTGCCGTCGCGATGTCATCATCGTCGCTCTTCGTCGTCGTCGTCGTTCGCTACCGCTATGGCGCGGCGTTGCGATATCGCCGTCGTTCGTTGCATTCGCTTTTCCCTATATCCCAGCATCGCGTCTAGGTACTTGGGTCAGAAAGTCACGTCAAGTACGCTAATGGGATTTACATCTCGGCTCACTTCAGACAGCCGGTGAGATTCATGACGCATCTACGAGACACGAAACGAGACAAAATCTGCCTTATCTGTTTGACAAACTGGATGATAATAATCTCACTAACCTTCCGTTGTGCTCTTGCTCTCGTTCCGACTTGTTATTTCGAGAAATACGCAATTTGCGTAGCTTCTCGTTACGCATACACAAAAAAGCATTCAATAAACTATAACTATAGTCTTTAAATACGTGCTAATCACGTACAATCCTCGTTGATGCGCCGACGTTTACACATACGTGCGGTATCACGTAAAAGTATTCTATTATAAAAAATTCTATTTCTATTTTAACTACATCTCTCGTTTTCTTTTTCTCTTTCATTCTGTGGATATTTAACAGTCGTTTGCAGAAGCTCCGCCTATCTTCTTTTTGCTCGCGTAATCGCCAAAGCGCCGTGAAACTCAAGAGACGGTTCGCCTTTTGCTTTTCGTACGCGAAAGATTAATTCAGATTCGTCCTTTTCGCATAAGCTTTTTCTTCCGCGCGCTAGTTGAGCGAAGTGTACGAACAACACAGAAGTAAAATGAAGGATACGATATAGGAAGAAGGTGGATTATAAAAGAAGAACCCGGTAGAGAAGTGTGAAAAAAGAAAGATACAGGAAAGAAAGAAAGCGTATGAAAAGCGACGAGAAAAATCCGAAAAGAGAGAAAGAGAGAGAGAGAGAGAGAGAGCTGGAAAGTATGCGCAGTACCAGGAAAACGAATAGAGAGATTCATGTTCTCTATCGTACATGCGTCGCCACGGTAAAATATTCCAGCTAACGCCCTCTCTCCCTCTGGAAAGGGGAGGCTGTCCGTGGCAACCCCCTTTTTCCTTTTCCACTTACAGGGCGTATAATTCCCCCTGCGCCTGTGCATCATACACTCACTTATTTTTGCGCTACAATGAACCGGGCGGACGTTGGCGGTGGGTTCAGCTCGCAGGCGGTTAACGGTGTTGCGAAGAGAGAAAGAGAGAGAGAGAGAGAGAGAGAGAGAGAGAGAGAGAAAATAGAGACAGTACGCCAAAATACAAGAGATGAATAAAAGAGGGAGAGAGAGAGAGAGAGAGAGCGAAAGAGAACGGGAGAGAAGAAGCTCGACCCTACGAGCCCACGCCCGGATAAATTATTACTTTCGTCCTTCGTGAAGCAATATCTGTGCTAATAGGAAATCACGAAGGGCTTCCCGCGTCTTTCCGTCTTGTGCGCGCCTCCCTATCCGTCTATTTCCGCGGATACTCTCTTCGCAGCGAAGCCAGTCGGCGACAGCGACGGACGACGCGTAAAAAAAAAAAAAAAAAAAAAAAAAAAAAAAAAAAAAAAAAAAGGGCATTGCGGCAGTAAAAGCGAGGCGAGAGATTACGGTCGTCGTGTTAAGTGCGAGACGGCTTCTATTCATGACGGCTTCTCGTAACGCGTCAGCTCGCGAACAGGTGGGGAAACGTCGATGTGCCAACCGAGCAAGAATTACATCGAGAGGAGTTATTATTAGTACTGATAGGGCCACGGGAACTGTCGGACTGAACTGTCGCGCATTCTCGAGGCGGTTTAGTAAATAGATTATAGATTTTATTATACTATAACGCGCGCGCGCGCGCGACTTATGACTCAGAACGTTGCTTGGGGCGAGAACTTGCCGGCTAAATTAAAACCGCTATAGTTAAATTGACGACATCCTCAGTACACGACGAGCGAATAATAAAATAACGCACATTGGCGTGTACTTAATAAAGGGGTTGCACAAAATTTTATATTTCTGTGGGTTATATACTACGAAAGTGTGTGACACACACACAGACCTTACATAAATCTACTCTTCATACATACACGATGATGGGAATACATGTATGTGCTATATATTTTTTAAAATACTTCTGTTATTTTTCTCTACTCTTAAAACATTACGATATAGTTGAAAAGAGAACGCATTAAGGAATTAATTTTTTTTCTTTTTACGTCACGAAATACATTTTCCGTGTTGCGAGTGAATTTCGAACAGTAGTATTTATTCCATTAAATTTCAATCTCTTAACTAAGTGCTGAAACGATAGTAAATGTTGTTTCAAAATGTATTTATCTGAATGTGAAAAAGTTACATGTTCGTTTCTCTCGTGTGTATAACCCAATTTGCCACTGGGGCAAATTAACGAAGTACAAAAGGGCCAGCCGCCATTTGCCAAACTGAGAGAAAATCGAAATAAGTTCCCAACTAAAATCACCGTGAACGAGCATCACCGTGGCTGCTCGTGGAGTGACGAATCACTGGCTGTCTGCGCCGTCACGAAGCAGTTTTTTCATTCGCGCGCCCGCGGGAAGTGGCGAAATGAATAGAGAGAGAGGATAACTAGTTGCGCTTCCACACACATTTCAGATACAAAATTCTGTTCATGTAGAAAATAAAAAAAATAAAATAAAAATAATACGATGAATAGATTAGTTGTTAAAAAACTCAAGTAAAAGAATAATAACTTTCTCTTTCAACATTTACACTTGTACAGATTTGACCGATGAGTCGTCGTGACTGACGATATAATAACACGCTCGCGCGCATAAAACTCGATGAAATTGCCCCCGAAGTCTTATCGTTCGAGAATCTTACAAAAGTGTCGTCAGGTTAGGTCGCACCGCAAACTCCCGGGTATTGAATGTCCGGGATAGCACAGATGTGATAGGGGTTTACACGTAACGCCAAAAGTTAGGGATGTAGATACAATCGTGAGTAAGCGGACGCGTTTGACTGTAAACGGCGTAAATGCAACCACCGTATACCGCAACGGAGGAGGATTACACGGCCGTTCCCGTGCGGCAGAGTCTCGTTCCTCGAGGCTGGTACCGATATTGCGTAGATATTGCTCTCGGCAGCAAGCGCTCCGAACTTGATGAGATATTAGATATAGATTTTAAGATATTTCTCTAACAATACACGCGAGTCGTTAATTTCTGAGGATTCTGAGTTGAGAGAAAGATGAAGGGAGAGAAGCTTTCGAAAGTTTTATGTATGTATTGCACGAAACTTCTCGCAGATACTAAAAAATTGTTTACTTTGCAATTAAACCACGTCGGTGTTTAAGTTCATTTAAATATCTGAAAGAAAATTAATTATTCGCACTCTCGACGTGCAATTTAGTACTGCTGAATTTAATTTTAACAAAAATAGCCAGAATGAACGATACAACTTTCGTGCGTGCGGAACGTCGAAAAGAGAAAAACAACAACGCATATACAATAGTGAAGCTTATTAAGTTACAAGTTACCGTTGTGTATATGCATTCGCAAGATGTCTTTCACGATTATAAATAGTAAGTGGAGATGACCTCGATCGGCTGCATAGTGAAACAGATGAAATCTCAAGGATGCATATCGATCAAAGCGTTTAATAATAAAAATTCACGAAAACAACACATAGAACGAAATATACATTGCTTGTGTTCACAGGTTTTTTGTTTTTAGAAATTGTACTACATAATTCAAAACGTGTCAAGAACTGTTATCAGATCTTCATATAGAGAAATGGTTAGAAATAGAGGACACAATCCCGAATAATAACAAGGATTACGTTGTGAACTTTCCACAAATTGTGTGTTATATTGTGCGCGTGTACCATACAGACCGCGTTAAAGCTCCAAACTCGAAACTTTTCGAGAATGTAATTTCGAACGGCAAAACGGCAAGCTGCGCGAACGGGTTATCTTTCAAATTACATCCAACGTTAGGGATAGCCCGCTAGATGAAGCGGAATATACATACAGATTGGAGAGGGATAGGATGGTCTTTCTCCCCTCGAGGAGAAAGACAGATCGAGAAAATCCGAGAGAGAGAGGGAGAGAGAGAGAGAAAGGAAATTTGGAGTTGGAAGCTGAAGCTGCTTTGCAACGAAGGATAGCTTCTATGATTAATATGAGGACGTCGCCAGGATCAGGACAATTTGCGTAACGTCGAACGAAATTGATCTGGCAGCTCTCAGATATTATTCGAAATACTATTACTTGTCTTCTCTAGAAACATTAACAATTCGCTGATATTGCATTTTCGAAGTTTCCAACGTTTCGATAATCAATTATAATTGAAGTGCTTTTACAATGGCTTAAGATATTGAAGTGATTACACTTAACGAAAGAACAAGTTTGAATAATGTTGTTTGTCAATATTTCGAGTTAAGTATTATTGCGTTAAGTAAAAGTATTTTGTTAAGTTTTTGCAGCTTGATTAGTTTAGAGCTGCTGTCAAGTATTGCGTTTTTGACAGCTCGAAAATACACATGTGTGTGCGCGAGATACATAAAATTAGCAGGCGCGTTTGTCTAGTAGGCACTAAATAACGCAATTAATTCAGATTTTCAGCAATATTGCGTACTTCGTTTTATTATTGTTCCGCATATATGTATATAACGCGTGTATGTGTGTGTATAAATACCACAACTGTGTGATCTATTCAAACATTTCAACGAAAATGTTTCCATGGATCTACGGAAATTGCGTTATTGTTGGTTGTTGGCGATTTTAGTGCACACACAAACACATACACTTACGCACACGCGCATGTGCGTTTACACAAACAGGATTTATCGTATTCACTGTATCTATATTAGAATTTAGCAATCGCAATACAAAAATAGAAGAAAAAATATCTCACCGTCGGCGTGAATTGTTAAAGTATTATAAAAAACGAACAAAACTGTTGTATATACTTTTATTCAATTAAAGAAAAAAAGATTAAATAAACCAGAGTGAAGATATTTAAATTAACTGAAGATGGAAAGAAGCAAACGTATCAAGAGAGAAAGAAAGAGAAGAAAAAAAAGAGAGAAAAAGAGAAAACAATTCAACAAATAAATTTAAAAAACTGAGTTGTGTATATATGTATATATTGTTATGGCTACCCGATGTTGCGGCAAGAGATCGAAGTTGAACGGTCGCACATGTCGTCGGAGCTCTGTGATTATTATTTTTTCTCTTCTCATTACGAGTTCTTTATTCTGTGTGTTGTTACGCATTTTAATAAAACCGCGCATATTTAACGGTAAAAACTCATTACTATATTAAAGTAACAGACAGATTACATAGTTTTTACAAAATATATTAAATTTAAATAGAATTTTTAAATAATATAAACGCAAGTTTAGGAAATTTTCATAATTTGCTGGGTTTTTTTTTAAGTTTTACAAAGCCTTTATTCTTCAGCAAAAATCTCATTAATTCATATAATAGCAATGCTCGTGTTCAACTTGTTATAAAAGTATGAGCCTAAAAGAGATAATCATTAGGTAGCAAATGCTTGTTAGCATGAGAGCATATTGCCATACACACACATAAATACATACACACTAGCGATGAGATATTCATTCGGGATGTTTCCCCTGTCTTTCTTATTAGACAGCAAACTTGATGAGAGAGAAAGAGAGAGAGAGAGAGAGAGAGAGAGATGCGATTCCCTCCGGCTGAAATAAAAATACCTGAAAACGTAACTGTGTGCGCCCGGAACCTAAACTTTCCAAGTCGTTACAACGAGCATTCCTTAATATGAAACTTTGAGAAGGCGGTGCCTCGTTTGTGATTAAACTTAAAATTCTTTGTATTTCTTTGTACCCTTTTCTCACAGAGAGTGTTATTTTTTCGATAAAATTCCGTGTTAAACTTAACCATAGTTTTGTGTACGTGTAATAAGAAATAAATTTCTTCATTTACTTTTTTTCTATGACAGATAGATATAAGAATTTTTCTACAAAACTTATAATACTTAAGTAACAAAGCATCAAAATTTTATAATATACATAAAATGTTAAATCCCTGTATAAATTAAATTATTTTTTCAAATAATAAAATAAAAAAATCAAATAATTTTTTTCTTTCCGTCCGTTAATTGACATAAACACTGTATGACATCGCATACGCGTCGCCATACGCGTGAAAAAAAAAAAAACCTAAAAACCGAGTAAAACCGTGGTATTAAGACGAAGAGATCACAACTTTTTACGAGTTGCATTACGCTTAGTAGCGACGAGGAAAGCTAGAAAACCGTATGTGCTTTTGTCCCCTTACCGCCGACAACATCGTTCCCACAGCTTACGGTGGTGGCATTCTTGCGGTAATATGTGTGAAATTGCAAAGGCGCATTTTTAGCTCCACATTTTGAGATTGCATTCCGAGAATAGTCTCAAATTTTTGCCTCGTCCGCGAGTCCCGCGGGAGTAATTTTATCTTGCCAGTGGGGTACTCGCATCCTTGCGCACGCACGCTTACACACTTAGCGGCATGAATTTCGCAGAGAAATTTTACGTTTGCGCTATGCAATGAGAACTTCGGTAGTGAGGGGATAAGCCGAAGGTTTTACAAGTGTGTAATGCATAAAGAATATGTATCTATTATTATTATTTTGTTTTGTTTTGTTTTATTGCAGCGATAGTGCAAATTTTCACAAATTATTTATCTCGAGAAAACATTGCGCCTACTATTGCGATGATAAATTGCTCATAAACAGCATGTGAATAAAGAAGCAAAAATCGTGAAAAAAATTAATGCACATAGGTATAAAATCTACACGTTTTAATAAATTAATAAAATAAAAAGTTCTGAAGAATACATAACTTTTTGTAGAGAGAGAAAGAGAGAGAATGGGGTTATTGGTTCACGTTTGAAACAGCACAAAAACAATTATTTTTCCAACGCGGCAACATGCAGCACGGAGAATTTACTCGTAGGTTCAATGACCATCCGCGATCATTACGCCAGATCGGACTCGCGCGCCACCAGCGAATTCCCTCGACAAAACACTTGACTCCACGGTTGGAGCGTGGCAAATTCAAACTCGACAAATTCGTAAATTACTGTTCACGGAAGGGTCTTTCTGCGCTTTATACTGCGCGCCGCTTTACGCGTGTGTACGTGTGTGTGCGTGTGTGTGTATGTGTGCATTCGAGTTTAAAATGCGCGCAACTCGAGAGTACGAACGTTTCAACAGTGCTCGTGCAAATGTGTCAGCATATAAAAGGCTGGCGACTGCAATCGAGAATCCCGAGCGATTATGCAACATTTACGCATTTATCCAGCGTGCACATTAAAATAGAGCAAAACGCACAATAATGAACGTTTATTCGATTTGCTTTCAATAACCGTGTAAAATGCATGTCACTTACTTCACACACATTAAACACGTCATAACTCTGCCACACGGGCAAGAAGACGGCGTTGTGTTTATACAATGCAAAACGCGAAATATTTACCGACACGCGAATAACAAAATTGCGAAAACAAAACGAGAGAGTTCCAGATGAACTAAATACAATTCTCTTACGTGTCGACGATTGTCTAATTTTACACTTTTTCAAAACGCCGATGCAAACGCATTCACAACACGGAGTCCTTGTGAACAGAAAAAAAATTGTATAAAAATAAATCGCACTGTAATTAGATTGCGTCTCGATGTGAATTTAATTGCACTGTTAATACAAAGCTTCGTAAGACTCTTAAGCGTCGTGAAGAGTGCTTTCAAATATCTTCAACGATATTATACAATGACTCGCGGCCGTTGCAATACGCGCCATCGTCAATATTTTCTCACCGCGCGCCGGCCAAGTACAAAAGTATACACTCGCCAATGCGAACGAAACGGACAGGCGAAATAAAAAAAAGAAATAGCAACGGTCGGGAGAAATTGGTGGAACGACCCTTTGGTAACGACGGTGATCGGGGCCTCGTGTGACTACACACACGCCACGGTTAGAAGGTTTGACCCCGCCGCATGGTAATTTGTGCCGCGACAATCGCACCCACGGGAGCTCTCTGGCCTATGCTATCGCGTATATAGCTGCGAATAAACATAAATGTGTAGACATAGATAAGTATAGAAAAAAAAGAGTAAGAGAAAGAAAGAGAGAGAGAGAGACGCAGACAGAAGAAAAACAACCGCGAGAGAAGGGGAAGCGATGTGTATTGTCGTTTCAATTTGCATTCTTAACGCGGAGTTTGCAAGCTAAACTTCGCGAAACGCGAAGTAATTCTCGTCTGTCGTATCTTATTCCGCAAAAGCAATAAATACAATTCTCTCTTTTACAATTCTCTCTTTTACGTGTAAAAAAAATAGAAAAAATAAGTATATAGAAAAGAGAGAGAGAAAGAATCTTCAATTCGTGGCAAAAATCATTTCTCTCATCTCGGTCACCAGCGCGAGCTGTATCCTATCTACCTTTATTATCGCCGTTTCCAGCGCACTTTCATACCCCCGTTGCGTGCCACCATGGTAGACGACGTGCTAATTGATACAAACGCAGCATATCACACACCACGACGAGCTCGCGCGCCGGAAACTGCGAACGTATATTAAAACAGAATGTGCGCGCCGTTATCTCTCTCTCTCTCTCTCTCTCTCTCTCTCTCTCTCTCTCTCTAATCGCCTACGCCGTCGTCGCGGTGGTCGGCGCGAACGTCAGCGTGCTAAACAACGCGGCGGTGTGGGCGGTTGTGATCGGAAGTCGATACTTTTGCTAAGGACTCTTGAAACGCGTGTTTCGCAGTGCAGAAATGTGACGATGAAACTGTCGAGTCTCGGGCGAGTTTTGAAGGATCCCTCGACATCATCGGAGCTTGCCGGGCCACCCATTTAGCATCCGGGATACACTCTACACATTTACTTTACACGACTCTCGATCATCTAGACGTTAAGACCTCACAGAGTGTCGAGTTTCCTTCTGTAGAAATTCTACAGAACTCTCTCTAGTCGTACAGAACTCCATTACTACCCACTTTGACTTCGGCATAATACATCCTCGAATAGTAATAGATAAGCCATTATCTCACGGAAAATATATTGCAAAACTGCCGTGCCGTGTACATCCACAAGCCTAACGAACTTCGAGGAACACTTTGAAGTGTTTTAAGAATTTTCTAGTTTTTTTTTTATTTTTTTTTATTTTTTTCGAAGAAAATTTGATTTTTATCGTTAGGCTTTTTTTTTTTTAATGTAACAATGACAAAGGAGAGCACACAAAAATGTATATATAAGACTATTGTGTGAATGTGAATGTATATAATTAATATAGAATTATTATTAATTAGTATAGCGAGTTAATTATGAAACATGGATCGGTTGCATAGTTATATTTTATACATAGCCATTTGTCTAAAGGCTCGCAGTTAATTAGCTCACATAACGAGCAACGAAATGTAAAGGAGGTAACAAGAATTATGCGTCCTTTGTCCTTACATCCTTGCTAATTGGATCGTATAATATAACCGAATAAGGTGATGAAACGAACAGGTTCACTTGACGCTTTGTATAATATATTGTGATATATTGAATAAGAAACGTTTTTCATCTAGAAATGAGCAACAATGTCAAACAATTTCGAATTGCCCACAATACTCAAAAACTCTCTTTCAACGAAAAAAATTTTTTCAAATATATAATTGCGAAGCTAATATTATTTTTTCATAATACCCGTTCTGAACTTTGTATTAACTGCGGTATAGGTATCTTCTCTTGGAAATAAAAAAAGGCAACGCAAACAGGAATCTAATTAAAGTCGGGAATAACTAAAAGAAGGGAAGAGAAAAGAGGATGTATCTCGCTTTTTTTTTTTTTACATTTCAAGACCTTTGACGCTGTGTATTACATTCAAATATTAAGAAATAAATTAAAAACTCACATAAGCCAAACTTTGTATCATTAATATTTACCAATACAAAACCGCTATATACTACTGTTTTAAACATATTTCACACAACTCATATATATATTTTTTTTTCAAAATGCATTTTATCTACGAAAAGCTAGATTACACATTGCGCGTCCTTATTTTGTAAAACTATTTCGTGTTTGCTAACGTGATACTGTAACGTAGCGTGATCCTTCATTACTAATCCTCTCATACGCAGACGTATACGTTGAACTGACAGCTTTAAATCGGGGTTTATCATATTGAAAATGTTTCCCATTTTTCAGTGACTCTTCAGTCAGAAGCGGGTGGGTATAATGCCCTTTTCAATCCAAAATCTACTTTTGTGCATTGCAACAAAACTCGTAGCGTCTTCACAATCGTGACAGAGAAAAATATCAAGCGCAATAAACTCTCTGAGACGCTCTTATATATTTTAAAATACTCGTGTACAAATTTTGCTTTTTTTGTACAACAAATAACGCGCTCACATATCAACAAAACAACTCTAATATTTGCAGCAACAATTTCTTTTATCGCAATTGTGAGAAAATTAACGCGCGAATATGCTGAGAAGGAAGAATATTTCGTACAAATATACCTAATTTGGTTTATACATTAATCACAGCGTGTATTCCGCCCGCTTTTGCTATATTCGAATTGAATAAACATTATTACAAAGCGAACGTTTCGGAATATAAACACCACAACAACAAACTTGCTTGTAATAATTACCTATTTAGGAAAAGCTGTTTTGTACAATGCCTTACAATCTCTCTCTTCGCTCTCTTCGCGCAGCGTAGATGCCCTGCAGCGAGTTAATCTCGGCGTTCTCTAATTTCGAATTATTCTCAGCGCTATATAACGCTATGCAACGCAGGTATCAACCAGATTCCGCGATACACATAGCGTGTCGTAACAATACATTACGCAGTACAAATCACAGCAAATATCGTCAATGCGCGCGAAACTGTGTCATGTTGTGACGTCACTAAAATGTAATTCTCGAAATCGCAGCGAGATATACAGCCGCTGAAACTTCATTAAAACTCTGTATTTTCTCTCTCTCTCTCTCTCTCTCTCTCTCTCTACCGCCATTTCTCGATTCCCGTGGATCAGAGCGGATACGAGACGCGTGGAGGTAACGTCCGTCAAACCTCAAATCTCCAGACTCACGTGCATTATAATGGAGTACAAAGTCAAGAGAGATATTGTATTACAATAGAATAATGCAAGCCCGTATATATGCGATACACTTTAATCTAACACCATATGCCGTGTCATGTTTAATACAACACGTATGCACATGTGACCCGCAGCGTGCAGTCGCGTACGCGATGATACGTTTGTTCATATCTAGGAAATTACGCAAACTTCGTGTGTACCATGTGTGCGTGTTTAACTTACATACCCGCGTGTAATCTCGTTGTTTTTATAACAAAGTATTAAAGTCGATATATGAGCCAATATGCCGGATGTACGTGTAATTATATATATGTATATATTTATTTTCTTCCCTTAAAAAACGTATGAATTAATAAAAACAGAGATTCGAATTAAATTTATGAAAACTTATGAAGAGATGTGAAATATCCAATTTCTCCGCTTATAAATTTACCCCCCCTCTTTTTTCCTCTTGTTTTATCCCATTTTTTATGTTGTCACACGTGTAAATAAATTTTAGAAAACACCGGAGCTTAATGTGTTATACATTATTTTTGTAATAAGATGTCAATAGATACTAAGAACAAATAAGTGAATAATCTAATACTATTAAAAGAATTTTCTATGTAAATATATATTAGAATTTAATTAAAAAATTAAAATTTTGAATTTACAAGTTTGCGTAAGTTAGAACGCGATATGACAATAATATTTAACATTGTATCATACTCTATTTTTTTCAATAACTATTTAACTATAAAATCATAGCGGGGAGGAAATTCGATATATTATAGATGCAAATCAAACATATGGAGATAGATTTTCAAGTTAAATTCAATTCAAAGTTTAATTCACACTTAATTAATATTGCACGTATTCACATCAACGGTTATTTGCCTTATTATTATTTCTATTTGAAGATTTAACTATTATAAAGAGATCGTTTAGTTTAATAAAAAAAGGTTATTATATCATATGTCTGTGTTGCACGTATGACACGTAAATAAATTCGAACATACAAACAGGCAGAAGATTAGATCAAATCTTTGACTTTCTGTTTTTATCCTTAATCCCGCGGAAATAAGAAGAAAAACTTGGCACGAAGCACGAAACGCATTTTTATATCTCTGTTTATTTTGTCATTCAACTTGTAATAGATTTATCGGAGTTTTTGCAAAAGATGCAATCTATAAAACACGCATTCCAGAAACTTTACTGCAATAATATTGTTTTATAAACAACGCGTATATACCAATCAAATTTTATATATGTGTATGTTATACGTCTATCTTAACGTTTTAAATATTTGCACCGGTGAACAAAAACCATATTCTACCAACAATAACATGAAATATATTGTTTTTCCTTTATACAGACCATATTTTTGACATGTTTTTTAACTTTTTGAAAAATTTAATTGGAGACAAAAGTTATTCGTTTACTTTTTTATCTCACGTGAATAATAAATTGTTGTACACATAATATATTGTTTTGATATTTCCATTTATCAATTTTGTCAATAGTCTGCGCCAACAAGATCTTATTTGCGCATTATAATTTCTACTTTTTTCGCAAAAAAGAAAACTACAGCGCGCGCGCATTTACGATAAAATGACTGATTAAAACGACTTACAATGACTGATTGAAATGACTTATAACTATCGAAATAGAATCGAACTTTATGCGACATGAAATCTCGTCTGCAATCTGCAGAGAGACAATGGAAACGGATCGGAGAAAAAACGCCGAAAGGAAACGACAAAAGGGGAGAACGGAGTTCTTGACTGCGTGAAATTCCATTCGATCTCGACGCATTTCGGAGTGCACGCATGCACAAAGCGAGCGGTTGCACAGGGCGGCACCGACGTGCGGGTGGATGCAATTTCGTCACCGGGGGAGGTCGCAAAAATTCCGCGCATCTCACTTTTACGCCGCACCTCTTCTGTCCCCGTTCGCGCTTTATCTTTCACTATTTTATTTTTATTTCCGTAGAGATAGTGTGTGGACTTATGCGTCTGCCAACGCGTGCGACGAGTGCATCGCGCGCGCGTTGTGTACTCTGCGTACACACGCGCACGCGTGCGTTACGCGGAGCCGGCCGTGTTTGGATAACGCGATAACGTCGTTAAACTTTTTGTCGCTTTGCCTGACGAGCGTGACAGGTGGACCGCCCAGGTAAACTCGATTTCAGAAACAATAAGATTTATTTTTCCACACGTGCGCAATGTACGTACGCCGCGCTTTCCACGTGGTAGCCGTGTCGCGTTATCGACACGACAAGCGAATCACGACACCCGTGTGCGTTATAGACACGCGTAGACAAAACCGCATCGCATCTTATCCTCGATAGATATACGAGAGAAATGAGAATCGTAACGAGCAAAAACAAATCGGCAATCCTAAATATCTATGTTAGTCACAATATAAAGCTTGCGAGAAACTTCGAGAAGAGTTTAATAGTTGACAAGGGTTCTGACGGCAAAACCTGCGTAAAATAAAAAACCAACGACAGTTTTTTTTTTTTTTTTTTTTACAGAATAATTTTCTCACGTTCCCGTCACGATAAATTTTATATTTCGTTTCCTACTGGAGAAGAAATATGTGTAAATGTCGCGCGCCAACTTTTACGTAACTATTGGCAACAAAACACACAGGACACACACACACATAATAGACGGAAAACTGCGCGCGAAGCGGTAAAGCGAGCGTTATTTGATGCTCGAAAGG
>QVOB01014309.1:0-15467 GCA_014839585.1 Pseudomyrmex concolor
CTCTCCTCTCCTCTCAGCACCCTGAAGTTACGCTGTCAATAGACGACGTGACTACGTAACTCGAATGTGTCATTCTCTCGGCGCTCTCGTTTCACCGCGTCCTTCTCCGATCGATCGACGATTTATCGCGCGGATAGACGGCGAGTCGCATAGTTGCAGCTCATGATCGAATGTTCACCGAGATCGCGCGCGCACAAGAGAGAGAGAAAGAAAGAGAAAAATACTCACTCGAGGGAAACACCCGTGTCCTAGTGCCGACGTGCGCGACCGCGCTCCGAATACCGCGGCGCGATTCGAGCGCTCGCGGAACGCGCCATAATCGCGACAACGATGCAGCGAGGAGTCACTCGATTGCACAAGACACGACTTCACGCAAAAAAACGCTTTCTTCTTCCGTCACTCCGGTTTTTTCGTCGCTCTATTTCTCCCCTTCGTCTATCTCCCTCTTCACGTTCTCACTCTCTTTCTCTCTCTCTACCGCGTCATTGACGAAAACGAAGACACTTTCTGTCCTAGTGAGACGTCGAGATCGCAGAGGCTTCTTCCCCGTAACGCCGACGACGATCTTCCCGAAAGCGCGCCAACCCCCGATGTTGGTTTGTTTTTTTTGTTTTCGCACACGGTCGCTCCTCCGCCGGCCGGGATGCACAAAAAATGCAACCGCGGTAAAGCCGAGATATCGTGAACCGTGAACCGCGGACGCGGTTTCAGCACTGACGCGGGAGCCGCGATTCGAACGAACGTTCGGCCGTGCTCGGCCGTTTTCGTCGGGCCTCGTGTCTGCCCCTCACGGGGCCGCCGCAACTTGCTCGTGCCGTGCAGTTTGTTTCCCGAGCGGGGGAAGACGCGGCCTGGTTGCGGAAGGGTGCAACCGCGGGACAAGAGGGGGCAAGGTGCCTGAATCCTTCTCTCTTTTTCGTTTGATTAATCTGCCTGTCCTTCTTCGGCTTTATCGCGGGGCACCACCGAGGTGGGAGAGCAACAGCTTCTCCCGGTTGAACGTTACGCTCTAACGATATCAGGTTCTCAACGCCATTCGGAGTAAAACCGAGGAAAAATTCGCGATTTTCCACAGGAAAATATGCTGCTCTTGAAAACGATTGAATTTGGCGACAGAGCGATTGGACTGACAACAAAAGTCGGTGCTCTTCGATAATTTAATTTCCCAAGCAAGAGCTCACTTAAAAAAAAAATTAGCAATTAAATAGCAATAGAAAAGTAGAAAAGAATAAAAAATAAGAGAGAATCTTCCCATTAACTTTGTTGTCCTTGCTATGACATTTCTTGCAATTAAAAAAATGGTTTTATAAAGAAATTATTTAAAGAGACATAATAACACGCACAGACCGGATAATCTCGTCTTACACATCGCGCGTCAAGAAAATAATGTTGTAACTCACGCGTTGTAATGACACGTCGCGGTGTCGTAATTGCACGGATGGTTTTTTTTTATCGCGCGTATTGAAAGGTTGCGCGCGTTACAGCCATCAATTTTCTCGGAGAGACGAAAACGATCCGCGCGCGTCGAAACTCCTCGAATTCGCGAGTACGCAAAAACCGTAGCTGAATCAACGCGCGTCGGCCTTGACGGCTAAAAATCGTGCCGGACGACGAACACGCGGAAGGACGCGCACGGTTCTGACCTCCTGCGACCTAATTCCACGGCGACGTCCTCGGCGCGGAGAGAAGCTTGGGAAAGGTCGCGAACGCTGTGAAACATCATGCAAAAACCCGCCCCTGAAATGGTTCACGAAATTCCTGGGGAATTTCTTCGGCAGACGCGGAAGCGCGAAAAAACGGTCCTAGGATAAAAAGTCATCCGCCGCGAAGGGATCGGTGAACTTCGCGTGCGAATATATTTTAACAGGCTATAATATCCTCTCTCGTCTTCATTCGCGCGGGTGGGATTTTGCACATAAATCGCAACTATTCGGGACGAGCACCAGGAAACGAATATGTTGACATCAGAAACGTTTCTTAAATCTAACACGGAGTTTGTGAGACTTGGAGATTGGTTAACGTGAAATGCGACATCCTGTATAGGTTTTTTTTTAGATAATTATGCAACTAAGAACTATTTAATCAAATATTCGGAAACAAGACCTTTCTGAGCCTGTTACTCTATCTTATCGACCTTGAACGTACATTCGTTCCGCCAGTTCCTGATAAAAAGAAGAGAAAAAGAGAGAGAGGAGATGTATGAGAAGCTATGTCGCCAACCCCCGTGGCGCGTAGACCACAGTAAGGAGCTATAACCACAAATCTTATCGCCGGAGACGACGGAGGAAAGACTAGAATGGGGCTGATGGTCATGGTTAGGGGTCACGGAACTCTCGGTGCTCCACTTTCTTAAATGCTTCGATATTATATCTTCGTCAGGTCAGCGAGCGATGGCAAACTTGCACGATGCCACAAAACAATTTTTAAAAAATTTGCAGCCCCAAAGAAATAAATAATATCGATGCTACGTAAAATATCGCGTCGCGCGTAATAAAATCGTTAGCACTTGTATCGCGAAAATGAACGAAGTGACAAGAAGACGCAAAATGTGTCAGGTTTTAAATGTGTCAGGTTTTAAATGTGTCAATGCTACAAAGAACCAACAAACTATACCCCGACAATATAATTATGAGATCATTCACTGGCCATTTAATAGGTGCTTCGGTCTTTCCTTTTCCTCGAGGAAAAGATCCACGAACGTTGTCGACCCCCGCGGAGAGCGCTCCAAAAACAAGCTATAACCACAAATCTTATCGCCGAAGGGGAAGGCGAAGAAGAAGACCTCAAGGGGGTTGCCGGTTAGGTTAAAGGGGGAGGGGAGTTCGTTCCACCTTCCCGAGCTACCTAACAAGTAGCTTGTAAGAAGAGCCGTTTCGCCCGGTGATTCGTGCTCGTAGAGCTGCCGCCGCTGCCCCGAGGAAAAACTGCGACACGGTTTTTCGGCCAATGGGGTTCTCCCTCGAAGTTCAAGGCCATTCTCAAAGATAGCTATGGCGCAAGGGGTGAGGCAGGAGAGGAGGCTTTTTTGTTTTTCATGCTTTGGCACTGCTATGAGAGCGACCGACAGACCGACAGACCGACCCCGCTGTTGCTGCCCGGCTTCAGCGTCTTCTCATCCGTTTCTCACTGGCGCCAGACCGCTTTTTGATCATCCCCCGATCCTCCTCGGTGACATCGATACACCTTGACGTTTTCGTTCTTTTTTTTTTTTTTTTTCGTAAAATGATGTCCGATTACATAGTCAATTATTAAGACCCCACGAAATCGTGAGTCGTTCAAATGATTTATGGCGAGATTCGTGAATGTATTCGGCTCTGATTGTCGGAAGGGCACGCGGACAAACAGCCAGAAATATAATAACAAAAAATTTTTAGCGTTGAAGGTGAATAATGCGATGAATATCGTGTGTGCAACATTGTTAACTAAAAAGTCTTGATCGAGTTAAAAACGAAAACCAATATTTTTCTCGTCACATTCCGGTTTTTTTCTCCCGAATGTCGCGATTCAATAAAATTTGCGTAAAAATTATTTCTCACTGTTTTTTTCATAATTATTTCATCTCTTTTTGAATAAAATTTTCTGCTGTTCGATTTTCTCCACCGAAAAGTGTCACGTGAATACACGAATATCATTGATTTTTACGATCATAGGACGTGTCGAACGTTTTGATATTCAAGACGCAGAATTGATTCGAGTCGCGAGTGACGAGAATTTTTAATATCCGCTCAACTAAGCAACGAAAAAGCGCAAATCGCGAAAAATCTGTAAAAATCCTCCGACAACTCGCTCAATGGCGCCCGATCGATCGGCCGGCCATGTTGTCTTAAACGAGCAAGGCGAAAAGGGACACACGGGGGACGGTCCGAAGCAATGTAGCAAGAAATCATGAAACGAAGTAAAAGGATGGGGACAGAGATTAATGAGAAACGAATCTAGCAGAGGAGGAAGGTCGACCTGAGTCGAAGATCAGTGGCACAAACGTGGATAAAACTTATAGTCGTCGCGTCGTTGATGTGCAATGTATAGCGTCGAACGGAATATAAAGTGGTTTATTATAGATTATCTCCTATCAAATCTGAAAAAAAAAAATCCAATTCTGTTTCGAGCGATGAAAAAAAACGGCGTTAACGATCGCAACAATTTTCGTCGCAATTTTTCCGTTTCACCGCGCGAATATATATATTGATTATAAAAACGCAATGGCGCGTGCGAACACCACCGACAATCGCCGACAGACGCCTGGGCGATTCGACCATTTTCACATGGGTTAACGATAACCGCCGATCTGTTTCGGCTGTGCATCGAACCTCATGCATAATTAATTAAATGGATGTGCGCTTTCGATTGCAGCCCCGGGGCTACACACACGAAACCGGCCAAGCCTTTCACTCCTCCCAGGGGGTTGGCTCGCTTCATTTAGAAAATGAAATTGCGGAGTTCGCGAGGGGGCGTGCTCCCTCCGCGCGGAGCGAACATGCGCACCTCGCTCACCTCATCCCTCACCTAGGTGAGCGCCGGAGGACCACGGCAGGGGTCTCTCTTCGATCCTCTCGCGCGCGCTCGCGAGAAGGACTTCCTCGCGATTCCACGTATTACCGGGAAAATGGTGGCGGTTTTTGCGCGCCGTATCGCGTCGACGCGATTCGCTCCGCGCTTTAAAGCGGACCTACTTTGTTTACCGCTGTTAATCGCGTTCATGCGGTCGGGTTTTTAACACGGACCTCGACTCGCGAAAACGATAGAAGTCCGACGTCTTTTCTTGGAAATGCACTGGCTCGCGACGACATCTTTTTTCGCGTCTCATAAAAGATGCTATTCGCGGGATGATTGCGCAGATTTGATGCAGCCGCGGTTCAAAAGAATGTGCGCGAGGATTTTAATTTCAAATCGCGCGGTCTCCCATCCGAGGAGAATTTTAAAAACACGCACGTGCATTGTTCCCGTCCGCGCGAGGATTTATTCCGCGCGCGTGTAGGAACGGGAGAAATTTTGAAAAAGTCTCGACTTTTCTTGATTGAGATCGATATAAAGAGAGAGAGAGAGAGAGAGAGAGAGAGAGAGAGAAAGAGAGAGAACGAGAGGTGGTTACAACACATCCTGCAAGAGTTTGCATTCTTCTCGCCGAGAGAGTAGGGGGTTGGTGCAACCCGACGGGGCACCACCAGAGGAGAGATGCGGAGGATGCGAAGCCACAGTGAGGAAGATAGGTCAGAGGTCGATCTCGAGTGAGAAAACACTGACCACACCTGTTTCTGAGATCCGCGCAAAAATTTACAAAACCTTTCAAGTTTTTTTTATCTACAAACAAATAAAAGAAGAACCACTTTAACCGCGAGAATTACGTGCGATATTGCTGAAAATTTCGCTAAACTCGTAAGAAGAGCGTCAAAACATGCGCCAAGTTCGGCTTTAAAACGGCGCGACGATTTCGTGCTTTTTTTTCGAACATTCGGTGCGAAAGAAACGATGGGCGCGAAATTACGGAAACCGTGTCTCAACCGAGGCGCGATTCCTCGCGAAGAGACACGAGAGCAACCCCGGAGCCCGTGAACCAAATACGTAGGTCGTCCGTGAGAAAGACACTCGGTCGCGCAGGGGAACGCGGAATGAGAACGAGAAAGAGTATCATCCGTAGACGACTGTAACGAGAACGGAGAAAATGGCGAGAGGGAGACGGAGAATCGTCTGGAGAACTCGAGAGAGAAATTAATGAAAAATATCAAGATACGGAGGAAGAAAGAAGCGCGCCGGGAGCTGAAACGTGAACGCGCGAGGGCACGTGAAGCGGGAGGAGGATGCGGCTCGTGGCTGAACGGAGAGAGGGAGAACGCGGTGAGGAAAGAGCGAGCGAGGCAGTGAGGAACCGAGAGAGAAAGAGAGAGAGAGAGAGAAAGAGGGAAAGAGAGGGACAGCTCCGGATGAGTAGTCGATGAGGAAGGCCGCCACTGTCGGAACACTCTGGCAGAGGCGTTACCGCGACCGCGCTCCTCATTGGTCGGGCGCAGACCGGTCGGGTTGCCACCCATCGCAGGCGCAAGCAGAAAAAATCCGGTCCCCTCCAGAAGGAGGAAAGCGCGCGAGCGAAGGAAACCCAAGAGGTGGCTGATAGAGACGGGTTCATAGACACGATGCAAGAGAAAAAGAGAGAGAGAGAGATAGAGCGTGTAGTATGTGTGTAAGTATGTGTGAGGACGTGAAGGAGGAGGTGGAGGAAGAGAAGAGAACGACGGAGCCGGACAGGAGCTGGTTCCGAGGCACTACACAGGACGGCGAGTCCTGTATGCGTTTGGCAACCCCGCCCGAGGGTTGACTCCCGGGTACCATCGGCCCTTAGTGCCGCCATCACGGCATCCAAGGAATCCCCTTTTACCCTCCTTCACCGCGACCGCCACTTCCCGTTTCTCTCCGCAACCCTCCCGCTCTGTCCTCTGAGAGGACTCGCGAGAACCCTGGTTTTTGAAACGAGGCCCCCTGAAAAATGGAAGCGCATTCGGAAAATCTTTAACGCGCAAATTCTTTCCACATGTTCTTTTTCTCGTTAAAAATTTAATACTTATTTTTGCTAATTTTTGTTTCTTCTGGTTGCTCGTGTTGCGATCACCGCGCAGGTAGCACGTGCGCGCGGTAAACAAAAAATTCAGAATTTTCGTTGCAACCCCAAGTCGCCAAAAAAAGTTGCAGGAATGTGTTTACCAAAAGTTGCTTCTCTACGAACGAACCAGAAGAATGCGACCGCGTTGGTATTCTAAAAAGCTTATTTTTCGACGTTTTACGCGCAGTCTCGACCGTTTCGATATCGATCGCGCACGTCGATTCTTGAAAATCCTCCTCGCGGAACAAACGGAAGAACAACACATTATTCAGTCCCGCATTCCACGACATCGTAGTTCCTCGAATAATCGCCGGGAATAATCGCCGTTCGCATTCGCGTGTACGCACCGCAACGCCCGGCTTCTCCCACGTACATGGTGGTATCGGCAATTACGGCATCGCGACGCAACCATTTCCTTAAACGCGAGCGTGGAATTTTCTGCAAACTCGCGGCGCGACTTTTCCCGCAGCCGCGCGGAAAAGGGCGTCGACAATGTCAATGACACGACCGCGTCGTAGGAAGCGCAACGGAACATCGCGCCACGTCTCATCGCCACGACAGGTTGGATGAATCCGAAACGGATCGGGAGAGAGGTCGCGACTTTTTGTCCGACAACCCGTCAAGTTCGTCAAATTGAAGATCTCCGCCGAGAGATCCAATCCGAGATCTCCGTCGTGTTGCTCTGTAACGCTTTCTATCGATTATCAAGCGCGTGCCAACGCGCTTCCACAATGATTTTCACAGCCGAACGGTGTAACTCGGCCCTTTTAAAAAGAGGACCGAGGTGTGTCGCAAAAACGGATCGTGTCGCGGCGACAAAGACAACACTGACCGCAATTGTCATTAATTGACGTGGCTAGGATCCGTATTTTTTTTTTTTTCTTAGATTTCTATAGATACCAATATAACGGTATTCCCCGAGAGATCTCCACAACATGCACGAGTTGTAGATTTCAAAGTTGGTCGTCAGTTTCTTGCCCCCGATATCGCGCCATTCCAAAAGAAGACACAGGACGATTTCCTTCTATCTCGCTACATTGCTTTTTTTTTTTAATCGGGCGTTTTCAAAGCCCGTGACGAAAAGACGGCCACTGATGTTACGAATCCAATTTTCACGCCGAAGTCATATAGTTTGTCGTCCGTCTCTCTCCTTCTCTCGCGCGCGGCGCGATTCGAGATCTGGATAAATCGAGAGAACCCGACTCGGCCAGAGCAAATTAACTGTCACCCTTTTCACGTCTAACTGGACCGCCGCTAATAACGAAAGAGAGATCGACCGTGCGACTATATCGATAATTAACTTCCGCGAATCTTAACTTCTCTGAGAGAACGAATAGTTTTAACGTATAACAGGAGATACCAATTCGAGCGTAACACATAGGGGAGAGAGGAGAGAGAATTAAGCACAGTCATATTCGCAATTAGAACGCGAGTCTAAGTTTTCCCTCGTTTGCGGATTCTGCCGCGTAATCTCTCGGGCACCCTCTCAGAGGGGGTGTTGCGCGGTTGCGTGTCCTTTCTCCCTTTTTCCCGTGACTTGCGATTTTTCTCGAGATGATCGTTAAACGGAATGATCCGCCTTATCATACGTTTCGGCGAAACCTTCGCGGCTTGTCAGCGAGACAAGAGTGTTGTTCAATCCGTGACTTCTTGCTGTTGTCGAATTTAATTTCATGATATTTTGCAGCTCATATGGTTTACTTATGCGAATTGTGTCGCACGCGTACATCGAATGTCCTAAATTTGCGAAAGCGATCGAAGCGATCCACCTTTTCTTTAACTCGCGCGAAACAATCGAGCGTAGATAACGAAGGTCGTGGATTAAATTTCGTACGCGGTTGGCGGATTACACTCGAATCTTTGAAAAAGAGAATTGGGAATCAAGCGGCGTGACGGCAAAAACCCTTTTGTCTAATCCCGGGGATGAAATTCGCAAATTATATCTCTCGCGAGGGATGAAGGGAACACTTGCGCTCAATTATCGCATATTTCTCGCGTTACCTCTTCGCGCGAGCGGGAAACAATATGACAATTCAGAAAAAAAAAACTAACCCGATATCCAAATTAATAATCTCCTGCAAATAAGTGCGTAAATAATTAATTGCAAGATAGAGAAACGAGACATTTTTCGAAGAGCAAATATAACATCGCAATCTAAAATTCTCGGCGACGCTGAGAAAGAGAAAGAGAAAATGAGCAAAGAGAGAAATGGAAGAAGGAAAGGGAACGGAATCGTTTTGTAGCGACGAACAGTAGCAGTATCCTTTCAACCGAAGGATACGCCCTCCCGCAGTCTCTCCCCTGCGCGATCCTCTTTTTTTTTTTTTATTTTTTTTGTCAGCGCGCCCGGGTTGCGCGCCTCGTTTCTTTTCGTCTCTCCTTAAATTCATCCTTACCTTAGGTAGTAGCGCGGCAGTAAAAGCGCGCGCACGGTTGCCTTTACGAGTGTGAATAGACGGTCGTCCAATTATGCGGCTTAATTTAAATGGGATAATTGCGTCCAGGACGCTCACGGGGTCGGACGGGCGTCCTGCATTATGTTCGCGTGGATATATCCGCGCAGGTGTGCGTGCGAGGGGGTGTGTTTTGCGCGTCGGTATGCGCGCGTACGTGTAATTGGATCGCTTACGAATAATTCTTTCGGCTCTTAGCAGCTTCCGTAACGCGACGATCGCGATAAACGCCGGCGCGTTGCTCGTAATCGGCGGCGCCGAGACAATGAGATGGTTACGTAACACACGTGCTACGTTGTGTAAAAATATAAATAGATTCCAGAATAAATTACTCTGTAGAATAAATTAAATTATAAAATATAAAATGTGAAACTTCAAAATATGCAAATACATGAAATATAATTTTATAAATGTAAGAGTTTTGCTATCGCGTCGAGAAAGGATCTGTGTGCAGGAAATCTTCCAATTTTCGGTAGATACAAGGCTCGCATCGTGGAATGTCAGGATCGCCACGATCGTCGCGATCCTCGATGGTATGTCTGGACAGTCCGTCGTCGAAAGAAGGAGAGCTCCTGCATTTTTCAGGATCCAGAAGGGCGGATACCTTTCGGCATCATCTGCAAAGGGCTTCCTGGAAAGTCCACGGCGAGAACACCGCGCGTTCCACGGAAGATGAACTTTATTATCGCGAAAGAGAGACAATGCGCAAAACGATCATGCGACATAAAACAGGAATTCGCTAATTAATTATATAATTGCAAAAAAAAACATAGAAACTAAACACGATGTACATCACATTATAAATAAAAAATTTCTATTACATTAATTTAAATTTATATCAATTACATTAAAAAAAAAATTACGACAAAACTGTTTTTTTGTTCTTTTTTTTTTTTTAAACATGTCAATGAGCAATAATCATTTTCGGTCAGCGTGTCACTCGCCATTTAGTACCAGTATCTCGTCTACATTGTTCGACGATGATTCCACGTGTAGGGCCAATTACCAATTGCAGCGACTTAATGCAATCAGTAAATTGGCGCCAATGTCGCGGTCGAGCGCTTTCCCACAAAGTTTCAAGCGGTAGATCGACCCAATTACGCATTAAAGCGATAATTGCTAAATTTATCGCCGGCGCGAGCTCCCGTCGTCGTCCGCGCGGTCAAGCGATCTCCTCCATTGGCCTGAGACGAGCTATTAATTGTCTAATTATCGTTAATGCTGACCCTCCGGCAAATCACCCTCCGCCTCTTCGTCCCATAATTCGCGATTCTTCTCGTATATGTATCAGCTATATATTTTGCACATGTTTTTTTTTTTTATCGACACCTTTATTACACCCAGCGTGTAATAAGATACTTTTACGATACGATCTTCGTATAAAGAGCGTTTCGAACGAATATATGTAATTAAGTAACAATTAGAGAAATGAATTTTAAAATATTTTAAACTTGTGCCAACGTTTATGTAACAAAACATTCGATTCCGAAAGTAGTAACAATTACTTTTAATTAACTAGAAACATACGAGATGAATGAAGGAAACGCTTCGAGCGAGGAATCGATTGCAAAGCCGCCGGAATATCCCCTTGCGACTGACAATCGGACTGCCCGCTATTAATTCGAGTTAGGTGAATTAGAAATGCTAATTCCCGTTCGGAGGTAAGATGATTAGTTTTTGCACTCTCTGCGGGATCCGCGTCTCTCCGGGAACTGCTCCTCGCACTCGTTTCAAATTAGTCGTCCGCTGCGCATGAAAGTTCCGCGGACGAAAGCGAATATCCGATAGGAGAAAGAAGAAGAGAAAGAGAAAGGAGGCGTAGGAGAGAGAGAGAGAGAGAGAGAGAGAGATGCGCGGTCTCTGCGAACATCACAAAGCATCCGGTCCTCACAACCGAGACCACCCTTTTATTTCCTTTATTTCACTTCGTTTTTAATTCCTCCCAATTTCGCCGCTACCGCCGAGAGCCTCGCGCGGACGAAAAACGCGGAGAGAGACGCGTCGCAGGATACGCTCCTGTGACTCCTCCCGCGTTAATTTACTTCGAAAAAGAAAATTGCGTCATTTTTTTCGCTCGCGACATTCGAGAAAACAGACGATTCCGCATATTGCGCTCGTAGTGCTAGCAGAAAAACTAACGGAGTATCGAAAATAATTGCTGAATAAATAAATCTGAAAACGTTTTTTCTGACGGCTCTTGATCGACCGACCTAGCTGCCTTTCCCGGAAGAATATGATAGAAAGTATAGCCATATAATGAGAAGTATAAATCTTTATTAATCGAAGCGGATTTTAAGAACCGACCGGCTGATCTCTCAAATGTCTATATGAGGAGAAGCCGTCTCGATTTAATCTAACGAAATGTATCCTTTTACGTCAGAAGCTATTATTGATCGCTTGCACAATTCTGCATAACTTTCTCCGCGGGTTATTAAATCGCGCTCGGTTTTTTTTTTTTTTTTTCGGTAAAAGTTCGTTAACGTGATAAAAAATTTATTTCTGATAGAAACAACATCTCGAATATCGAGAAATAACCGCTGAAATAGTGCCTTTACCAATCGAAACAAGCACTTGGCCACACTGGTAAAATGAATTTCTATAAGGGGCGGAACACAACCAACCGATCAACGGCAACGAAAACGAGAAATCGCAAGCGGCGCGCGTGTTCCGTAGACGTAGTGCTAATGTCATTATAATAGCCCGTCAGTTCGTGGCAGTCATTTGTCTCGAAATTATCAAACATAAAAAGACATATCCACGAACGCGCGCGGCGTTCTATCAGCTCGAAATTCCACGCTTTTCGCGTGGTGCCCCGAATTTACGGAGAAATTACAGAGACATGCGAGACGGAGAAAGAAGAAAAAACAAAGAATCACACGATAAAACGGCGATACGTTGTTGCGTTGGGCATTAACACTCGGCGACCACGTGGCGAGCGTGAGTTTTCGGGACGCGCAACGTGCGAGGGATCGTGAAGCAGCCATTAATGAGATTTTAATGTTCCCGCATTTTTCCAACTCACTTGTCAGTGTGTTATTTTTGAAACGTATACTGGCATTTTTTTTTTTTTTTTTAATAGTCGTAATAATCGAAAACGTCGATAGCGGGTTCGCGTGTCGTCGAAGTAAGGGAGAGATAGATAGAGAGAGAGAGAGAGAGAGAGAGAAGAACAGCCGGAGACGAAACAAGTTCGCATTCCTCGCAACAAACAAGATCCGCGCGGGAATTTACATTTCGTATAACCTGCCTGGTTCGCGACAGCTGTTATCGATGCGCGCTGATCGACGCTAAGGCTCGGCAACAACCATACGTTCCACCGACGAAACGCATCGGGCCCTCTCACTTATTGGGCCACCAAAAAGTTCATCGGTGAACATATCTCTCCTGCCTGCTGTTCCTTTCCGTGTCTCTCTCTCATTCTCTTTGTTCCTCTCTGGCCGTTTGCCGTTCGTGGAACGACGTTTCCAATTCGCGTCGCGGTGATTTTTTGTAATTAATCTTCAGACCTCGCAAGGGAGGAACGCGAAGTCGAGGAAGGAAAAGGGAGAAGAGACCAGGGAGATCCAGTGAGACACGATGCCTGGAATAAACGAACGGGTAAATAAAAGTAAAGAAGGGGAAAAGAGAGAGAAAGGAAGAGAGAAAAGAGGGCAGGACGAAGAGACGGGAGCACGGAGACCAGTCTGCCGCGGTGTATCCGCTTTTTGCGGGCGTCAGATGACAGTCGCTTATTTACCGGGGCCCGCGGCCATCTTGCTGCGATCCGAGTTAAGGAGGAGGCCCTACGCGCGTAAAGAAAAAAAGAGGGGGGGGGAAAAAAGAAGAGACGTACGGAGGTTTAAAGCGAGGCGATGAATACGAACTCGGTTAGAATTAATCGATCGCTCATCAATGTCCGCGAACATCCCGAACAAGGAGTAATGATAAAGATGGCGGCCGGTGGGAGAATGAAAAACGAAGGGAAGCCCTTCACGCACACACAAAAAAAAACGTAACGTTATTTTTACTACTTCGAACGAAACGTCATGTGAAATAAAATACGAAAGATCGAGGACTAGAATTGGAAGAAAATCCCGTAGATTCGCGTCGAATTTTTCATTAGTTTCGTCCGATAGTAGCCGGTTACGTGATACATGCGGGAGCACGGATTTCCGGGCGCGTCCAAGGCGCCCCCGGTATACGATCCGCTTAATGAGATATACTCGCCGCTACTCGCGCGCTCATTAACCGCCCGCGCGAGGAGGCTCCCAAGGTTATTCAATTAACGAGCCGCAAACGCGAATAAATTAATTATGCCGGCGCGTCCCGAGATAGATTAGAGCGCGCGATGTGTCTATGAAGGGGAGGTATTGCGTATATACACGAGACGGGAGGGAAAGGCGATAATACCCGGTGAGAGCCTCCTCCCCGGCTTAATTACAACGTCTCTCGCTAACATGTTTCTACTTCTCGCACAGTCAGTACCGTTTACCACTTCAAAAGGCTCGCGTACATTTAATGGAGCCTCATTATTATGTTCTCGTACTCGTTTGTTGTCTTTTTTTTTTTTTTTTTTTCCATCGTGTTTGTTCCGCGGACTTCGCTTCGCTTTATTCCTCCCATCTCGGGTCGAGATATAAATTTCTCGAAGGCACGCGAGAGAACACAAGGAAGCACGCGGTTTTCTATCGCCGTATACGGCTCGTATTTACATGCAATTAAAACGCAACTGTGTGCGCGCGATAGACTAACAGTGTATAATATATACAGTGTATAAATATATATAAGCGTTTTAATTAACTTCTTCGATAACACGTGCTCTGAAAACAACAAAATAAACTTTTCTGTCGTGACGTGTAAATTTTCTTTGTACACGATTTATATACATAGAGAAAGAGAGGAAGAGAGAGAGAGAGAGAGAGAGATAGATAATAAAATATAAAATATATTTAAACACTAAAATATTTAACAAAAGTTTTACTCTGTTAAAAAGCGCGTCAACAAAACTGTGTTAATTAGATGCGAGCGAACGAAGAGAGAAGAAAATGGGACACCCCAAGCGACGTGTTCGGGATACATCCTGTCATTTGTCATCTCGTGCTTGCGCTTGACTTCTCAGATTCTCCCCATTGTCTACGCCACGGAGATAGTTTTGTCCCCGAGGAAAAGCGTATCATGAAATCGCGACACAGAGAGTAGCGAAAAGATCGTATCGCTTTCACAAACCTCGCGCGGAATTCGAAGTTGCGATAAAATTGCAATTTTCAGAAAAAGCAATTTTTTTTTTTTTTGAGAAAAGCATTTCTATAGAATTCTTTTTACACACAACAACTGTTCTTTTGATCAAACACTCGAACAATAAAATAACGACGATACTAGCAAACGCGTTTTGTCATCGCGTTTGTTAATAATAACGGCGTTGTTTAACAAGCGCTTCCGTAAACGAAACCGCGAGCCGTTTCGCTCTCTGTCAAGATTAACGTTCGCATGCGGGTCTCGGTCGCGATACGAATTAGGGAAAAAAACTTGATGACCCTGACATTTGTAAGGATTAGAAAGAAAATAAGTAAAAACGACAAGCTTAACCCTCGACGCTGGTCGTATGGGTGAAAATCTGGGCGCAACCCTAATAATCCGGGTGCGATTTCTCAAAAGGCGATCTCTCGCGCGCGTTCTTCTTTTTGCGTTCAATTCGCCTCGCTGCAAAACCCGTCGTCGTCCCGCGCGCTGTCAAAATTCTTCGAGGCGCGCGAAATACGCGGAGTAAATTAAATCCGCGCTCTTGAAATCTCACTTCGGGAGGATCGTTCGCTCGCGCTTTTTTTTAATTCGCGAGTAATATCAAAACATCGAAATCCGACTGGAAGCTGCGTAAATCCTGTTACCTTTCGACCGGTTTACAACGAAGTTTAATTACGCGGTGCCAAGTTTGTTATAGTTAGGCCCATTGAACTGCCGGCAAGATTGTTTTACGAAGTAAATGAGGCAATGATGACTCGAGGCTTCGGGACCACCTAGCAGCCCTGACGAAGTCCTTCCAGGCTTGCCTTTAAACTCCTTGCAAACTAATTAACGCGCGACCAACACACGTACGCAACACAAACACATACGGTATATATACATACCTCGTGTCTTCTCTTCTCTTCTTGCACGCTCGCGCGCCATCGTAGACTTCTGGAAAAATATTCCGCCGCTTTTGCGATGTAATAACAAACTAAGTGGAATAAAATTAGACGTTGCATTTTTTCTTTTGTTTTTATGTAAATTCACATTTTCGTGATTTATTTATATACACAGGTGTTCGCCAGACGAAAAAAAAAAAAAAGAAGAAAATGGATCAACGTATAACTGGAAGCTCCTTTCTGCATAAAGAATTTTTTTTTTTTTTATTGTAAATGTTAAAAGAGAAATCACAGACAATAGGAAATAAGAATGTTTCATTC
>QVOB01014365.1:0-11392 GCA_014839585.1 Pseudomyrmex concolor
TTTTTATAAAAGACAGTATAGAGTTTTTATTGGTATAATTAATTTGTCTTTAACATTGTAAATACTATTTGATAAATTAAGTTTACGATGCGGCTCATATACTGAAGTTACCTTATGTTTTTATGTAAACTCTATTCCGACTTAAAGAAGTCGAACTACATTGGAAGAATTACAAATGCAAATCTTCTCTCGAAATTTGATTTAATTATTTGAGAGAGAGAAAGAGAGAGAGAGAAAGACGATTACGGCTTTCAGAGAAAATAACTTGGAAACTAAAAAAGGAAGATTTCACTTTCTGGTAATGAAGGAATCAACGCGAGACAAGAGAGATTCTTAAATACGCGCTGCAATACTAGCGCATGCCGAGACGAAAGGTATGTCTGTCTCGAGACGCCACCTCTCTCTGGTATCCAAGAAACTCGAAGGAAACGTTAAATATTCAGAACAAGTCCCGGTAATTCCGACTCCGCGAGAAGAACGGAATGTTTTTGAAAGTCGTTTAAACGCCGCAGCGTTTATGCTTTAACGACCTGTCTTCTTTCTCGAATATTCCCCAACGCAATAACGAACAATTATTAAACACGATATTTTATTTCGCAGATTTCTCCCGCACATTCGGAATTCCTAGTGTGAACTAACTCGTTATGAATAACAAACTACCTGACTATCTTAGGTAAACTTTTGCATATTGTTAGTGCGAGAGAGAGAGCGGAAAATATGCGGAAGAGACAGAAGTTACACAGTAGCGCTTAATTTAGCGAGAATATATTGATTCGTGATATTAATTTCTCACTCAAACTTTTCTTGAACTTTGCTAATTTTACACTCGCTTTTCTAACTTTGTGTATAATGGTTACAGTTTTTACGTTTGAAATTTGCGATGAAGTTCTATTTTCCATCCGTGAGTTAATTTCTCTCGAAAAGAAAACAAATTCACGTGGAATAATTTAAAGCGAGAAATTCAATTAAAAATGTGCAAAGTCTAATCAGATTTTTTAAACAAATAATCGATAAAGAATCAGATTACTGTCGACGAATTAAATTACTGACGAATTAAATTACAGGATTCTTTTTTGCAGATTCAAGATCGCATCACTGAGCTCAATCGAGCTTCATCGTCCACGCGATTCTCTTTGTCGACGCTGTATTTGGTGCGGAAAGATTAGCTCGTTTTTGCGGATCGAAGAAAAAAAAATATCCTGAATCCCGTAGGGACCACTCTCGTCCTATCTTTCTGCGCGTGTTCGACATTCCTCAGCTTAGCGAAAGTTCGCTCACGCGATATCGAAAACATTCGAGATCCGTCATTAATCCGTGCTGACAGTACACTTTCGTTATATTAGGTCGTCAACGCTCTTTGGCGTGAAAAGGTAGTGAAGAGATCGAGGTCGTTTCTTTGTAAATCTTATTTGTGTCGGCAATTTCTTTCAAAGGTAATAGAATTTAGAGTGGCAGAACGAAATAAAATCAAATACAAATGCAACTTCTTGTTAGTATTAGTTTGACAGAAATGTCTTGACTTCTTTAAATGACAGTAATAGTGAAAAAATAAAATAATTTTCAAAACTATTAGATACATTATACTGCTTTCATTATACTGTATTCATATATGGATAAACGTGAGATATATTTATCGCGACAAAGTTGACGCATCGTTTACGTGTTTTGAAACATTTTGAAAATTTATATAAATCAGTTCCCATTCGGTGTAATATAAATCAAATAGATTTCTGAAATTAATAACTCAAATTGAAGGAGATCAAACGAAACAATGCATATGTGCTCTCGTTTATATAATAACACAAATATTTTACCTTTCCTAAATAATATTACAACCAATGTTAAATTTATCTTTCCTACATGTTTTTATTTTCCGGCATCATGAATCATGTTACATATTTAGTGTTTGTTATGTAATATAAAACACGCGGTCACACAATCTATATATATTCGGTGTATTTAACATGCGCGTACAATTTTTCAAGTGAAATGTGCGATAGCATAATACAGATAACCCATGCAATAAAGCAATATATTTAACATTGTTGTTGTGAAACACATATGTTTGCGTTAACGTTATTAGATAAATAGATTTTTTCTTATTCCGTAAAAAATACAAATCGTTTAATGAGCAAATGTGTGACATTTGCGTTATTAATCAAGCGGGATTGAGATCACGATCTGGCTTGTGGTTTATTGAAAAACTTGGAATCTCTGCGTAGTATGCAAGAAGGCAGCAAAGCGCAATAAAAAGACGACTTGTAAGAACCGCGAGGTAAACGCGAAATCGCGGTATAACGCGTGAGTGCTTAGCAGGAGTTGCATGCGACTGAAGTACCTAACGTTTGCATACGAATGCTTGATGTTTGACGCGGCGATACGCCAAAAAGAATAATCCCGTTGCGTTTTTGACGTGCGCAACAAATGCGCAACAGGTGCACATACTCGAACAGCGAATGCTCGAAAGAAAACGAGTTTTTGTAGCAAAAGACTTCGCTCTTTTTATCTACTTTAATCGGGATATGTTACGTGTCGTCCAAGTGTCACGTTCGCCGTAAATTTCTTGCTTGAGTTTTTGTGTGCGCGATAATGTCGAATAATGAATCTCAGTTACCGATATATTTTTATATATTTACGAAAAGCGATTTGAAGAGAAAAAGGATTCATATATGCTGACACTCTAATAGCTTTTTATACATATCGTAGCGGAATATTTTTATTTCTGCTAGCAAGTAAATGCGAGAATTTTAATCAAATCTGTGTGTGATTGCTACATAGGAAACGGTGTATAAAGTTCGCGATATATATAAAGCAGAAATAAAGGATTTTTAAATTGCATGTCGTATGACACAAATTAATTCTTTCTCATATCTCGCGCTTATATTATGCAATTTTTAGTCACCGATACGGATCGTAGATTAAAACTAGATGCAGTAAATTGAATCAAACTAACATTGATTAACGAGAGATCCAAGAGCATACCGACGGTATTCTATTACGATATTGCAATTCCAAGCAACCTGTTTACATAATCAATATAATATGTGTATTGAAAAGGATGTACCACGAGAAGGTTCAAACTGACTTGTAATACATTCAAATAAAAATTTTTAACTCAATAATTATTTTTAGTCTTAAGTACATGCTATTTAAATATTTTTGTTTAAAAAATATTTATTTTACACAAGTAATTTAATACTTACATAAAAATGAACAGCTGTATTTATCTGTTTCTTCTATCAAAGCGAAGATAAAATAATTGTTTACAATTGTTTTTACATAAAACAATTTATAAAATTTTGCTTGCAACTTATATTTTTGACACGATCTATTCATTCTTCCGTTTTGTACAACGCTGTTAAACGCTACGAGATATTTTTGGGGAAAATTCAATGTTCGTGTTGCGAGTAAACTCCGCGTCAGTGATGCGATATTCCCGAATATCTCGCTGACTATTCCTCTCAGTTGTCGTTTCCACGCAAGTTCCTTCCCGTATATATCCGTCTCTCTCACCGCGTCCTCAGGATATACATTTCCTTTCTTCGAGAGAATCTGCCGATCCTTCGATTCACTGTGACAGAAGCACAGTTCGGAAATGACATAAACGTTTGTACACAATGGCACATCGGATATGTTCAAACTCGGATTTCGTCAGTCGCCGCGACTATAATGCTCTTGTGTGTAATTGGAAACCTCGTAAGTGCCACTCAGACTTATCGCAATAATTTCCAAGGCAAATTCGCCATATCTCATCTCGCCGCTTCCGCGGTCTTTGAGCGTCCCTTCGGACCGAGACGGCCTGAAATTCCTCTTACAACGGGTAGCTTCCGAGCGTGAGCTATGAAACGCAAAGCCCCACCGTTATTGGGCTACTTAGTCACCCTTTTCCCGGCGCTCTCGCCTGCGGCCACGAGCGCCAGACTTTTGCAAATGGCGACGCAAATGGGAGAGCCGAAAAAAAAATTTGTTCCGCTCTTGAAACGCCAATTAACTTTTATACGAACCGCTAATTGATATAAGACTAATGGAAGTACAACAAGTATAAAAGGGATGTTTCATCATTATGGGCATGAGAAACCACAAGCGATCGAGTGGCGGTTGTATGCAAAATTGTGGGTGTGATACATGCGCGCCTTTGATATGGAAAGCGGACCGCTTGCAAATTCTTCAGAAGGTCGAAACAGTTTATGCGAGACTGATGAATACATTGTGTTCCCTCGGCGGATTCTAAAACTCACTACTTTTGTTTGAAAATTGTTAGAAACTAATTTTGCATTTGATGTTCCATACGCTTTACACTATATTTACAGTCAGCCTCAATGTTTTGAAAATAAAAGTCATCCAAAATGTGCTAGGATGAATATTAACTCTCTATTGCATGAATTTTTGTTTTTTAATTTTTTTTGTTTTTAGTAATTTTTTTATTATTATTTTTTAATTTTTTTTAGTATTTTAAGTACTTTTTATTAAGTTCCCAATCGGGAACAGAATGCAATAGAAGGTTAACATTTTGCGTTTATATTATCAGCTAAACCTATATGCATAACCGTGGAGAATCCGGAAAAAATCACAGACACATCTTTTAGTGAGCACTACACAACGCTATAACAACCAACGCTATAACGGCTCTCTTTGTTTATTTAAACAATTAATTAGCTCTCTATTGCATGAATTTTTTTTAAATTTTTTTTAGTTTTTTTTTATTATTATCTTTTTTTTTAGTTATTGTTAGTATTTTAAGTACTTCTTATTTTGTTTTCAATCGGGAACGGGATGCAATAGAAGGTTAAGTCTTAAAATTGCGCTGTTATTTGTCTGTCTTAAACGCACATTAATGAACCGCGATAAAATTCTCTGTTAATTGTTAATTCGAGGTTGACGGTTATCAGCTATTTTTCTTGTTTTTTTTATTTTTACTTTATTTTTTTTATTTATTTTATTTTATTTTTTTTATTTATATTATTTTATTTTTTTTATTTTTACTTTATTTTTACTTTATTTTTTTTACTTTATTGTTTACTTTATTCCACTACAAGGCTGATGATTGGATGCGTCTAGTGTGATCCTTCGTCGGTAGACGCGTCGAGAGATTTTATCACGGACGCCACAAATTACAGTAGACTGACATGAGGGGTAGTCTGACATTCAGCCTGACAGTTACGAATTTTTCAAGAGGTCTATACGACAACGGGCAGTCGAGGCGGGATAGGGAAGAATTCTTTTAAAATGCAAATATCCCTGGCGAGGAAGGCATACGAAAGAAATGTTGCTTCTTATAAAGCAGAGATTGCCGACTATATTGGCTCGGGGCTAACTTTCGTCGCTTTAACGCGCGCGCGATAAAAGTCCAATGTAGAGAGTTCCCTATTATACCCGAAGAAAATGTTCATCGTAACTGACTTAAAACAAGTACTAAATTATCCTTCGCTCCGACGCGGATTACTTTGCGAGGATACTTTCCGCGAAGTACATCGAAGAGTCGTGAATAAATTCCGGACTTATGTATCGACGGAGAAGTTCTCCTCTCGACTATGAAATATCGCCGCGTGCACGTCTTTCATCTTAAGAATATTGCTAAGTCTCACGCGCGTGAGAAATACTGAATATAATGTCACTACTATATAAAGATTTATCCATTTATTTAAATTTTAAACAAATTTTAAACAAATGTAGCACATTAAAACTTTCGAGATCAATGTCTTTAAGAAAAGCAAAGTTTTTAATAATTTTCAGTTTAATCATTATCGAGTAATAAAAAATTAAACAATTGCGTTTTATATTTCTGTAATTTTTTCGCAAAACGTATGTACATTGGTTAATCAAAGTTGCGTCAACGGAAAACTCCCTCTTACATATATATCGCGCTCTAAGATGTTTTCCGTTGGAGCACTTTGCTCACGCTCTTCGAGAGAAGCGAGAAAAATTTTGTCGTGAGTGTGGCTGAATAAATGCAAACATTCGTGTTCGCAAATCGGCGTGCTATTTGGGACAGCTTATTCGCTCGCATTCGATTCAGCAATAGAAAAGTCAAATCCGAGCGACAACGTTGCTCTGCCAGCCAACATTCATCGATGAGAAGAGAGAACTTTTTACTCGTTATACGAAACATCGCTCGTTGCGCGTCACTTCCGCGCACGCATTTCCTCGGAGGAAATCTCGGATTCTCCCTTCCTCCTTTCAATGGATCGTGGTTGGATGAGAGCACAGGAGAGTAGGAACGCGCCCGAGGGAACGGCGCGGTGGCAACGGCACTGCGAAATTCCGCCCGGCGGCAGCCGACAGGCAGACACGGGCGATGGATGAGATGCTAACGAGACGCGAAACGATCGACTACTCTCGCCAGGACAGGAGCCGCCAAGTCGGGCGTGAAATGGTTTTCCTTTACCAGTCCGGGTTCCCGCGACACCCTTTATGCGACGCTTTCGCGTTACAAGAGATACGGAATGCATTTATTTCCAGCATTAACGAAACAGAAGAAAGATCAAGAAAAGTTAAGTATCTCCGAAAATGATCTTCCTCTCGTGCGTTAATATAATCAACGCCTCAATTTTAGAATAATCGATGTTATAGGTCTTAAATAAAGATAACGAATATGAGAAATATTTTATAATAAAAAATAGATAAGTAAGATATTATTTTTTTCAGCTTTTTATTGTGCTCTCTTTCTCTCTCTTTTTTTCTTTCTCTCTTTTCTCGATCTAAAGATTGAATATAATATTTTAAAATCAGTTAGGAGGGTATTCGGAGTCCTACACATATGTGATGCAAAACTAGCATCCTATATGGGGGAAAAAAATTGAAATTTTATTTCAAAAATATATATATGTATGTACATATATATATTCATATATATACATATATATATAAGCATATTGCTGCACAATATTCTGCAATAGGCTCTTCATGACCGTATTTCACTTCGATTCTTAAGTTTGAAACTTCAGAGCTTGAGAATTCATTATTAATTGTTGAATATAATATATTCGATAAGAAATATGCATCAGATTGCGCGTAATATTAAAAAGCGAAATCTGATTTCTGGATGCGCGATTACGCGATAAACAGTTATCCGTTGCGCAATAAAGTATTGCTATATAAAGGACAAGATGCTAACAAGACGCGAAGCGATCTATCCGCAGCGGAAAGACGGAAAGTAGCGGGACAAGTGGAGCGTGAAATAGGTTTCCTTTAGTACTGAGGCTCCAATGGCAATCACATCCGCCTTTCTGCCTGTAACTCGAGATACACGGGACTCTATCCTCGGTATTAAAAGAAAATTGAAAGTGGTTTTATCCCACCTGGAGTTTTATCTTATCCATGCAATGTGGCCGGATACGGAAAAATAGTTTGCACGTCGATCCAACTGGAAAGTTAATAAAATCTTACCTCACTCGAATATCAGCTTTTATTGTGAAAAAGCTAGATTACTTTCTTGCTGTCAATAACAATCACATGAATAAGCAAACCGTCTATTGCAAGCTTTTATTTATTAAAGTAGCCAACAGTGCCGAAGATTAAAAAACCACTCATTTTATTTCTATCAATCGTATAGACTTTCGCAATTCTTTACAAAATGTATCAGTTTACCTATATTTTTCATTATCACTGTGCCATCGTAATTATTAATAATTAACGAAGTAGTATTTTTACAATATATTTGACGCAGATTTTTTCTCTTTCTTTCTTTTTCTCTTTATTCTCTTTCACTTATGAAAAACAATTGCGTTATTTTTTGAAAAAAAGATGACGAGATGACGGTCTTCCTATTTTCGGATACATTTGCAGACTTCGATCAGCAATGCTTTACACGCGACTAATCCCACTAATCTCTCACGTAGCTGCAATAAAACTAAAGAGGGTGCGAAGCGTGCGCGTCTACGAGACGATGTCACGAGAGAGAGAAAGATTGCAAGGAAAACCTTTCGTGAGAAGAAAAAAGACGCGTAACGAGAAACGAAGATGGGACGAAATCTTCTAACGACCGACGTTATATACCTTCGCAGAGATAGTTCGTTACTTCGGTTGGGTGATGTCAATTTTTCAGTGCTTTATATATGTGTCCCCGCGCGGCTCACTCTCTCTCTCCCTAACCTTATATTTATCATCGCGGCGCTCCATCCATCGCTCGCCGCTGGCAAATCTCTTTGAGAGCGATCTTTATTGATGAGGCGCGAGGTCTATAGCGCGAGCTAAGAAAAATTGACAATTGGCTCGATGACGCGGTGGGGATGGGAAAATGCGGGAGTTTGGAGATGGAAGGATGGGTGATTTATGTCATAATACTCATAATCTTCGCGGGCTACACACACACACACACATACAAGTGTGCGCACAGACAAGCGCGCGTAAGTTTTCAACACAGATGTGTTGACAAGATCTGGTTAATACTTCTTCTTTGAAAAATTCCGCGTTTTGTTTAGTCACCGGTTCTTTCGCTTTGTTAAATATACAGCAAAAATAACGTTTTTATTGACACGTATATAGAAAAGAAAATAGAAATGTGATTCATAAAACATTTAACAAATTAGCAATGCTATCAAAGCTGACATTTTCATCGTTGACCTGTCTTCCGCAATCAAATTATCAATAAAATTGATAATATTTGTACAAGTTAAATAGCCGTGAATTATATTTATGTCAATCACAATTCTAAAATAACATTTGTGTGTATTTAAGAGCAATCTAACATTACTATATGAGTCGTTTAATAAACGACTATTATTTCCGAGATGTCACTTAACATGAAATTGTTGTTATCGATAGTGAAATGTAGTGTCGCGACAAGACACTGGAAATATAATTCCAGACAGTCTAATGTAAATAGCAGATAATATATTTTTGTTACTTTTTTCATTTGAAATAAAAGGTAACCGATGTTACGTTTGTGTTATTCGCATACATATTGCGAATTAGGGGCGTGAAATTGTTTCTACGTTTTATATTTGATACTTTGATTTTTTTTTGCTTAACTGAAGATGTGAGACTGCGCGATGTAATAAACGGAAATCAGATCCGTGGGGACCGATTGAATAGACACTCAATATCAGAGATACCTTTGGATCTATGTCGCGCGAATTGGTTTCTCGACTTTCAATAAGCTTTCACTTATATGGACACTTTCTTTAAATTTTGTTCCAACTCGGTGAAGCGAAAACACGTGCTTTTTTAAAGAGCGTTATATATACGTGTATATATACGTGTGCATCTTTTAAAAAGTATTAATAATATTTTACTCGTGAGAGACGCGCGAATATAAAATTAAAGAACATAAAAATGTTTCTTTGATGAACAAAAACAAAAAAAAGTTTTATTCTATCAGAAGTGGAATTGCAAATAAGTATCTTTTAATATATTTTACATATGCACATATTTTAATGAAATTAACTTTTTCTTGATACACAACTTGTTTTATTTTCTATATAAAAAGAAATAAGCTTTGAAATTTATCGCATAAAAAACCAGTTAAAATGCATTTAAAAATAAAATTTTTGCTTTATTTTGCGCGGAACGAAACGTACGATTTAATTGATGAATTGAATAAAATATTTCTCATTTCCAATTTCCGATTTATCTCTTTCGAATTTTATTTTTAACAGTGCACACATATATGTATATAATTAAGTAAATTTTAGTAAAAATAAATAACAGATGCAAAACTTTTTACTTAAACAAGACTATATCTAGAACAAAAAACTTTTTCAAGATAAAATACTTAGCGTTAAAAACAAGAGAAGTGGCCGCGAAAGAAAGAACCTTGCAAACAAAATGTTGCACTTTCATTGTATAAAACGGACATTATCATTAAGCTCTGCTATCAACCATAAAATGTTAGCTCTCACATAAGGATAAGCATCTGTATGTTGAGTATCAAACATCATGAAGCACTAAAATCTTCTTGGTCTGTAACATTAAACGCTAGAAAACGGAGATATAATTTAACAGCGCTTGTTTTTCTCGCTATCTTCCGACGGAAAATCCTTATCGAGCATCAAACACACGAGAATATATACAAAATGTAAAAAAACACATGAATATACATAAAATGCTTAATAGTACATTTTTTAAACTTAGAGAGAGGAAGAGAGAGATTATGCTAAGAATAAATAAATAATATTTTAAATACTGTTCTCTTATCATTGTAAACTTAAAAATTCTGCTCTCTTATCATTGCTATGAAAGCGAGAGAGATATATTCCGAATCCAATATAATAAATAAAATAGTATCGATTAAACAGAACACTGTGAGGAATTGCTGTAAATCAATTTAAATAAGTTTTTTATGTGTCATATTTAAAAACTTACCTTTTCAAAAAAGGTAAGAACAGGCGCCAAGTATACGCACAACACATATTGTATTGTCTTTAAAAAACCTGTTTTATAAAAGAAGTGATATCAAAAGGTAGCATCAAGTAAACTTTTGTTTGTTAAATTAATAAATTAATTATTATATAAAAAATTAAAAACAATAAAAAATAAAAATTAAAAAATATGTAATGCAAAAAAACTTGGCGCGGCTGCATCTCAAATAGTAAATTAAAATGTATTTATTGGACATGTTTGTGGTTAAAGAAAATTATTACTGCAAGAGGTTATTTGCAAGTGGTATTAAATAAATAATTTGTTCATTCTTTGTTATACCATGCTTAGCCGCGCGCGTAATTTGTCATTTGTATTGTTAAGTTAGTTTAGATTTCATTCTGTTTTGTATTTTTAGTCTAGCAAAGCTACCACCAACGGTCCGCGAGCCCGCCTTTGTTTCGTTTTCTTAGCGCGCCGAGTTAATTAGCGCTTAGGAAAGGCATCTCGAGTCAGTCTTTGTCTAGAAGAAACTATGATGGGGGAAACTATGATGAGGACATGCGACCTTATGTATCGCAATTACGAATAAAACTGATTACTACATAAAAAAGTGTTAATATTGAATCAGCGCACAAGTTCACGAACATTGAACAGAACACATGCGTAAGTCTGACATAATAAGTACTCATTATTGTTTTAAATTATTCTCAATAAAAATTATACTTTTATTATAAAATTATAATTCTAATATAATTCTAAATATCTTCTCCACAGTATAATCCATTTAACTAACGTATATTTATAATATTATACGTATATGTGAAATATATGAAATAAATTGTAAGTAATATAAAGCTCGCGCGCGCGCATAGAACATATCTATCTGCAGTTTGTAAATAATTTGCACGCGCATGTAAATCATGTTTGTCTCTCGGCTTTTGGTGCAGCCGCGTCAAGTTTTTTTGTATTACATATTTTTTAGTTTTTATTTTTTATTGTTTTTAATTTTTTATATAATAATTAATTTATTAATTTAACAAACAAAAGTTTACTTGGTGCTACCTTTTGATATCACTTCTTTTATAAAACAGGT
>QVOB01014366.1:0-19505 GCA_014839585.1 Pseudomyrmex concolor
GAAGGAGCGCAATTTAAGTGTAATTTGCATCGCGTGCTACGTACGTAAAACGTGCACGTGGTATTTTTCGTGAGATGACATCTCAAGTAAATGCACACGTTCAATGACGCGACAATCGCATGAATGTAGAATGTCATTTAATAATAATTTCTGTCGCAACACATCTCGAGATTTTCTTTTATACGCGCGAGAAAAATTTCAAGAATGAGACAAGAAGAATCTTATATTTAACGTTTATCGATCGTCACGCAATTATTTCACGTCGTTAGCACAATGTATTCCTTTGTCTCTATTATTATTCGCAGAATAACTCCCCCCCCTCCCCCCTGCGACTGTACGCGCGTATACACTTTGCTTTTACGCGCGCACCCCAAAATTAAGGAAGCGATGTTCAAAGTAATTATCGCGTCTTCGTGGTCTTTGTTTTGCCCCGCGCAATCAAGAAGCGAGAGAAAGAGAGAGAGAGAGAGAGAGAGAGATGTGAAATCAAGAAAGAGACGATGCAAAGAGACCGGCTACCGGGAGGGAAACGAAGCGAAAATGAGAAAAGAGGGTACGGGTTTTGGTCGGTTACGTATCCAAGGTTCACCCGGTTTTACCACTCGGGAGAACGTGCGTAGCGTCTCAGTTTCCATATATACGAGACGTATCGCTTTCATAGCCCCAACAGAGAGACTCTATAACTTCGCGCGTTGTTGTCGTCTACGATAATAACGGGTTTTCCCCCGTCGAGCAGCGATAGTGCCAATTTGGTCTCAAGTCGGCTCAAGTTTCATTCCGAACCGCAAAATGGATCTTAGCGAACATTAATCCGTAACCAACAAAAAGCGTGGCGTTAAGATGAGAGAAACTCTTATTGCTAGAAATCTGTAAAACTCGCGTGCAAAATGTATATATAAAGTGAAAAAAGAAAATAGTGATTACAATGTAAAACAATAAAAAAAATTATATGTTTGTAAAAAGCTCTCTTTAGAATCAAACTAATCGCAAAATGAGGATTTTTTTTTAAGAGTCAAAAGGCTGTGAGCGTACATGCAAAATATTTTTTAAATATGTAAATTCAAATCTCAGAGAAAAGTAAAAAGAATTATTTATTTTGTATACAAGATGCAAATTAAGTATATGAAATTTCAAATCAAATTCAGTTCGAATTACTATATGTATTATATATATGCACGTTTAAACAATACATATTTGACTTAAAAAATACATTCAAGCGCCTTAAAATCCGCTTATTTCTTGATTAAAAAAAAAGAAAAATTAATAAACGATTTTTATTCTGTGTAAAAGAATGTGAGGAATCGCGCTTCAACATTTAATTACAGATATGCATCGCCTGAGAAACAATTATTAGGGTCAAATAAGGTGGCGCACGATGCACGGATAGCGATAAGCGGAAGGTCAAACAAGGAGAGGGAGAAAGTCCCGCGGGATGCAAAATTATGTTTGCGTTTCGGCTTACCCTCCGACTTCCTCCTAGTATCCGCATACTATATGTACGCGAATTTATACGTCGTCTCGTGAGCGCGGTACCTACGCGCACAATCATAAATCGTGAACACCGCCACGAAATTCAGCCCCCCGCTAGCGTACCATATACATACAACACGGCGACCGTCATGAATTATAGAGTGATAGCATCACACAGGCAGCAGCATCACGGGTCACGTTACGTCACGTAAAAAGTTTCGACCGTAAAATGGCGGTCGTGAGACGCGCCCGTGATCGTTGCGCGAGTCGACACGTCACAAAAATGTTTTACATCGTGATGTAATTGTCATAGTTGAAACAAAAAAAACCGTTTTTAGAGGAGGAGAGAGATCTTTGTACTTTGTATTTGATTTTTGAGATTAATCTATTGTCGCTCCGCGAGTGACAAATTGTGTGTAATTTTAATTAGAAGAGAGAAAGGAAGTTTCAATTAAAATTATAAAAAAACGATATATGAGACCACCATTTTTTGGAATATTTTTATGAGTCGCATAAATTTTATTTTCAAAATTTATTTGATCTTTTATTTTTTGTAATCACAATAATGTTCACTCTTGAACAAACTAGAGAGCGTTATTGGTGCCTTAAAAGACTCAAACATCGAAGGTTTTCTCTGCGCGCTGTTTTCTCTTATCGTTCGATTACCTCAAAAAGAAATATTTACACAACTCCCGCAAAACAAATTATGAATCTGTCGCTCGTTGCTGGATCGATCGTATTTCTTTTCACGTTTCTTTCCACGTACATTGTATGCCACGATAAGATATCTGAGAAAGAGAGTGAGAGAAACGTTGCAATTAACGTAATGTAATCGAAGTCTCGATAACGGCGTCATATTATTTTTAACATATTTATTGTATTTGCTCTGACGATCTTAGAGAGATAATGCGAATTAAAATAAATCTCTTTTGGGAATGCAATGTGAGTAAAAAATTGTGTGCATATGTATGTGAACGCGACGTTCACCATAATAAATTCGGAAACGCGCGTATGTTGTCGACTTGACTACGCTTCCGCGAACGCTCGCGATCCGCGTAATCGGAGGACCGTAATTTATGTTAATACGTATTATCGAAGATACCTTAGCGGCGTCGCGCGCAAAACCTGCAGATTCGCGTACCCGAGAGGGTACGTCGAACTGCGGCCCTTGACACTGTGCGCGCTACCAAGTGCAAAGCAAGCGCGTCGCCGACGCTTTTAGACGAGACCGACGAGCTTACCGAGACAAAGCTCACAAGACGTTCACCGACAACATTCTCATCCAGTGATCTGTTCACGAAAGTGTGTACGTGTGCACGTATACATATGTGTGTTTAGAGAGAGCCCGGACTTAAATATAACTGCAGGGGTGGCACACTCCGCGCGCGATATGCTCTCGCCAACCACTAAACCCTGAAATAGCTCTCTCGCCCGTCGTCGTGGTCCCCCTCTTCTTCTCTCTTTCTCCACGAACTGTGTGTAGACATTACCGCGTTTATGGCCCTCCGAATAACAGATTATAAAATCCCGTCGTGCGGCGAAACACCCAAACTCCACGTCTACACTAGCACATCCTTTCTCGGGGAAGTTACCTCCGCGCGTAGTGATATATTCGCGGCACATTCACCGTGAAAATACTTTCCGCACCGGTGTAAGTTGGTTATCCCCTGGATATATTTATTTAACATTAAAACGTCAGTCGAAGATTAGATTATAACTGAAATTTTCTAACGTAACGAAAAATAATAATTAAGTCTAGTTCTTTAGTGTAATTTATATATTTATACATATAATAGCTTTAGTATATAAATTACTACTATACCGTTTACTTCCGATTTACTTTATTTACATTTTGTGCTCATGGAAACGAAAAAATACGGGATATATACTATCGGACACCGTTCGAATGTTTGTTAACGCTAATTTATTACGCGCATGAATCTTTTACGACGCGTGCGAATATAAAATCACGGTTGGCGGACCATGTTTCTCGCCCAAGATGGACTCCGCGACATCTCTCGCGGCCCATACCATCGCGCGTCTCGGAAAAGTAAAAGGGTAAAGCGCGAAGGGAGACACGACGGGCCGGGACAGGCAATTAGCTTGCAGAAATAACTACTTTCCATTTCATCGCCGCCACGAAATCTCCTTTCGTTCTTCGCTCAACGCTATTACATACTTCGGTATAAATTTTCGAGTTACACATCGAACAACACGCTCGTTTTGCGTAATAGTGTAAAGTTGGCAATTTAAATCCCTCCCCGAGACTGCTTGCGCGTCTGTGCGTTTGTAAAATGCAGTTTAACATTCATGGATATTTTGGTCACGTAAAAAAAAGGCACTTTAATTCGCGGTTTTCTTTCTTCTATTCGCGGTTCGAATAAGAGGAAATGTATAATGATGCATATAAATATACTGCATTTGATCTTAAACATGTAATAGCATCTTCGAGAGATGCTCTGCTGCGTATTCGGGGATTCAGCATCTCGTTCTGGAGACAATACAGCTATATTTCTCGATGTACGTTTCGATCGATAAAAATCTACGCGCGATATTCCATTATATCGCTCGATATAGTATACATATATTGCGTCTCTTTTGTTCCGTTCCGCATTTGCGAGAATAAATCTGTGCGCGTCCGTGGCATTACGTAAATACTCGCAATCTCGCGATTGCATCTCAAGATACGTCGATGCTCGAGAGGCGAGTACGTTTAACCCGCAAACGCGAACTCCGACGCGTTTAAAAGATTCGCGCCGTTCGAGGCACTTCGCTAATGAAATGTTAATGAGAGCATGCCGACCGCGTCAGAATCGCGCGAACATCGGGAACGGAGTATCTCTTTTAAAGGTTCAATCAATTCGATTGCCAAATCTCGGCTCGGATTTTGTTTGTTAACGTTCTCCTCTTTTTTTTTTTTTTTTGTATCGAGTTTCGCATTTTTATTGTCGATATTTCTGCTCACAGTATTCGAACACATATCGCATTCAGAGATCGCAGTTCACGCCCGTCGCGATTCTATTTAAATTTCTTCGGGATTGATCGTCACTTTAAGCGCGAGAGGAGAAAGCGCGATTCTCTCTCTTATTGCATCCTTCCATTCGCGCATAATTCGCGATTCGTCTCCCGCCACGTCCCGCCTCTTTTCCGCGTTGAAGCTTCGTTGGTGGGCTTTCTCTCTCTCTCTCTCTCTCTCTCTCTCTCTCTCTCTCTCTCTCAGGTTATATCCGCACGTCCGGCAATCTCATCGCCACGCAAGATGTGCGCTCGTTGAACGACGCTCTCTGTGCGTGTCTCGAGCGCGCGTAAGTCGGGTGGCGTGGAGTTTTCGAATGAGACAATTTATGATACCGGCATGAGATAGCTACAAACACGATGCAGGCGCGCATTATCGACCCACGAAGCACATGTTTTTTTTCCATGGGAATTATTCGAAAATAAAATTCTCTTTCACTGATTAAAACAATAATCTTTAGCGACTCTCGACGGTTTCCTTTTTTTAAGTAACGTTAACTTGTTCAAGTGTAACTTTGGAAAAATATATCAAGAGAAAAGAAACTTCAACTCTGGTTTCGGCGAAATTTGATACGAAATTTAATGCGCCGCGCCTCTTTCATGTTTTATGCAGCAATCGGGAATACAGCCGCGAAGTGCTTTCGCGCTACATCAACAGGAATTTAACGATATGCATTACCTTGTGACACGGACGCCGAAAGAAAGATAGAGTGAAGCATATACGTACCTGAAACAGAAAAGAACGAACAAGTTTGTAAAGTTTAAAAATAAATAAACTTTGCTCGTTGAACTTTTACGAGATGAAAAAATTTTGCTACGGTTTAAAATGTGATCTCGCATTATATATATACATATGTATATGTGCGGAGGAAAGAAGTTACTATTCGCTAACAAGTAAAATTCATTTCTGCGGAGAGACTCGCTTGGATCGGATCCAGCGGCGAACTTCGCATCGCGTAGACGCAAATGTATAGAGAGTTACGTTTCTCTCTCTCTCTCTCTCTCTCTACATCGGTTATTCCCTTTTTCTCTCTTTTTTGATCCCGTAATAATGTTCGCGATAACACCGCAGTTGTTCGAGCTAAAACAACAGTCGCAGTTCTTGGAAACTCGTCTGAAACACTCTTTGACTCTATTCGAAAGGACACACGGCGTTATATATTTTTTTCGAATTTAAATCGCGCGATTATTTATTTTATTTTGTTAATTAAATTCATCTCTCTATCTCGAATACTTTTCAAATCTAGATAATGAAATTTGACGCAAAATTGACACCCACGGTCCTCAGTAATTTATTATTATATCGCTTCGCGCGCTGCGAACTTGTTTACGTAATCTTAAGCGACGTGATGCGATTAGATAACAGCGACTGGAGGAGTTGCTCGACTGGAGGAGGAAGTGCTCGCGCTGTGTTGCAACAAGCGCAATCCTTCTGTCGCATCCTCTTTCTCTCTCACACACATTTATAGACGTAACACGAAGCCCCCAAAAACATTTCCACCGCGGCCATAAAAGCCCAAGTAAGGAGTCATTGTTCCAACACGCGGCAGAAGAAGTTCGCGCGCGACGTGTTTGCATATTTATGCCGACGCCCACTTCGCGTCTCGCAAAACGCATCGCGCGTCGGTTATTAAAGGGATAATAAAGCGCATTATCTCTCGAGAGAAGGGGGGGTTTACACGATCGTCCTCTCCCGATCGTAAATGCCGGTCGTGTTGTATTGTGCGCGAATTGTTGGCGAAAGTCATTTCGGATTTTACAGTCCGAACACGCAACACGGAAGTGAGATAATTGACATCTTAAGCAGCATAAAGTGTAAATATAAGCAAACATATAAAAACTGGGCGCACTTAATGCGGATTTCTTCATACCTCTTGATAGCTATATTCTGGATAAAGATATTTGTGATATCTTTTAGATAAAATTATCGAGAACTTATCTAGAAGTGAAAAAAATTAGCTGTTAATGCGTATATATTCTCGCCGAGCATACATATGCCGGGCGCGCGTTGAACGATAAAAATAATCTCAAGTTCTAACGCGAGCAACGCGAAACGTGAGAGATGTAGAGAGACTAATCAAGAGAAATCCGCACTCCGTTAATTCACGAACAACTAGCGCGGACCTCCCACGTGTTGTATCTGATAAATGTGCCGGGGAGGATGAAGAAGCGATATCGGAATGCACGCGGAATGATTGTGCGCAAAGGTCATTGGATGCACGCCAGATCCGCATTTCCTTTCTCGTGAGATGAATACGTCGACGACTAAGATAGATCGCGCAGTTTTTCCCGGCGCGCACTGACAGATGCAATTTGCATGAAAAAACGAAATCTTCGGACATTTACTTTCCATATTTTGAGCGCGGCGCACAATCGAATCGAAAAATGTAACGTAAATAAAAGTGTCGAGAGATAAACGACATTTGAAACTAGGCATTTTATCATGCAAGTCTGTGATTTTTATCGAATAAAAATTAAAATTGAGAGAGAGAGATAACGGCTTGGAAAAATACAAATTGAATACAAATAAAAAATTGGCAATAGACCCAACGCAGTTATTGTTGCGTTATAACATGTATCATTTAATTAAAGAAAATGTAGACGTGTGGACACTTGGTTTGTATCCTTTTCGATATAAAATAAAAAAATACAAAAAAAGATTATTTGTATTCAATTTATCAAATAATTTCTTTTTCATATAGAGTAGAAAAATGTTAGATTATTGTTGTGAAATTAAAAGCTTGATATACTCTCTCTCTCTCTCTCTTTTCTTCTCTAATTTTAATAAAAATTCATAATTGTATTTTTGTCTTTATTAAAAGTTTTATTAAAAACTGTGCGACACAAACGTATTTGAAATTTCTGAAGTACACACGTGATGGCTACGAGGTTTCTTATGAATGGGAACATGATAGAGCATCTTGTTCGCGCGAAGATCCAATTTGCAATCTGTTATCATCACAGTCGCGACAGCGTGCCTGAACTATTTATCACGTATCTGATACATACATCCTATTCTTCCCTTTTTTCATTACACGAAAACACGACGAAGAACGAAAAAGAAGAAACGTTTTTCATCATAATAAAATCACGTTTTGTTCGCGACGCGTATCGCAGTTATTATTTCGACCCAGAACAGAAACGCTCGGTTTTGTTTCTTCATTTTGTCGTGCCGATCGTAAAGCTCGAATTTCAATCACACAATCTCCATTCCCGCTCGCCCCGAAATCCATAAACTCTTTCGCGTACTTGAACCGTTTCTCACGTACATGCGACTACACTTTTTGATGTGACTTTTTTTTTTTATTTCTCGCATTGCGGCAGCATTTAAGCGCACGTTTCTCTCAATTAAAACGAGATAAAGAGAGGATCAGTTCCAGTATCGCGTTATAAACCTCGCGATCGCAAACGACGAGAGTCGAAGAATATAATTTTACGCGCGAAAAATATTTCGTTTTCTTTCTCCGTGTTTTCCGTGTTTCATTTTAATATGCGCGCGATTATCCACGCGCGAATTATCCCCAAGAATCTTCGCGGTCGATCCACGAATCAAGATTATCTGTGCGTGCGCGTACACACAATCGATATACCAACTTACCTACCTACCGTGCAATTTCACGTGCATGCGATGTGCATGCGAGTAAACAGCGCGCGCATACGTTTACCCGGCAAACTGGTTCGCCCACCCAGGTTTAAAACCGCCCGACAAACGCGAAGAATCATGCGCTCCCCGGGGCTGCTTCTGCCCTCTCGCGAACGAGACGATTCACGAAATTGGAAGGCGGTCTCACGGCCGACCGTTCATTCGGAAAACTAGATACGCGCTGCTCCGCCGCTTCGTTTAGAAATCGTCTTCTTCGCTGTAATCGCATAGACTCGCGCGCGACGGTCTCGCGAATATAAATGACAGAAAATAATCAGGAGTCGTTTCGACAGAGTTGGCGGACTCGAAGCTTTACGAGAGGTCCGCATCATTCTCATTTCCGTGCGAAACGATTGCGGAAAAATTGCTTCATCGATACAGAGAAAAGGGCAGAGGTAAGAAATAGACGAAGCGTACTAGCGCTCGTGCGGAAAACGCTTTGGCGAACGTTCGTTCTCGTCGAGAGAGCAATTAGAAGCGCGCGCGCGACCTTTCCAAGATTTTCTTATTTCTTCGGCTTCTCTTCCTCCTCCTTCTCGTTCTCTCTCTCCTCACTACCGCCCCGCGGACGGTCGACGAACCCAGGTTCATCGGTCATCCCCCGAGCTCTCTCGCACACTTGTCTCTCGCGATTTCCTTATTTGGAGCATGCCCTTCGCTCGCTGAATCGGTTCCGCGGAAGAAACGCGATACTCCGGCAGCAACTGTCGTTGCGCAGTTGCAAGTAACTCTCCGGCGTCGGGTTCTTGTCTCTCACGTGAAAAGAAAGACAAATTCCATAACCGCCGCGATATTTCACATCGCGAGAATTATATTCTGACAATGTGTTTGTGTGTTGAACTTATATAACTAATCAATAGCCGCAATACTGAGAATAAAACGCATTTCGCGCAATTACATCTCGTGTGTTGACAGTGTATTAATTCCGCGATAGGAAAACTCGCTGGAGGAGAAGAGGAAAAAGTCGCGCGGCAGCGCACAAAAAACTCAGAGAAGCTGCAGATACGCGCGTGGATGCGTGCGAATATGTGCGTGCGGACCTGTGCCGTTGCACGTGCGCACGCGATGGCGCGGGAATTTATTGCGCGCGCGCACACACATACTCACGTACGCATCGCGAATCCTGCCGATGCGTCATAATTTTCGGGAAGAATTGTTCGGACGACGCTCGTAAAAATATGCATCGGCCGTGAACACCACCGGAATTTCTCGCGCGCAGGGCCGCACGTGCGCAACGAGAGGAGTCCTTTTTCAAGGATTCGTCCGAACTCACTCATTGTCAGTTGTTATTTCGTGGTCGGTACCCTTTGGAATCAATTAGAGTAAAACTCCATTAATTTCGAGCATCACTCTAGTAGTTTCGATTTCTCTTTTATGAGCGGGCCAATAGATTCCTCTCACTAGTGACGTTTTCCCGTTTTCTCGAGTGACCGCGGAAATCGTAGAATGCGCGTCTATACATTCCAAGAGAAACAATATACCTTTCGTCTCTTGCTACCAGTCGGTTGCTAAACGGAAGAAAATAATTTCAAACAATCAGTTCCATGCGCTCGAAATTACTGGAGTTCTTTCTACTGTACAGCAATTTGTCAGCAAATTGTTTTTTTGAGATAAATATTCTCTGATGCAAACCTTCTGTTTTCTCTTTTGCCTGAATAATTTTAACGCGCGTTTTGCATACCGTTTTATTCGTTTAACTGTGTAAAAAACCTGTGAAAAAAACAACAGTCTCCAACATTGTGACAACGCATTGGTAAACAAAGCGCAACCGAAGTAGTTTCGCAAATAAAAGCGTTGTGCCGCTGGACTCGCGCTCGAGTTTATCGAAAAATTCTGCATAAAGAATCGAGGATCAGAGAGAGATAGATAGAGAGAGAGAGAGGGGGGTCGCCGGGGCAAATGTAATTAACGTGCGTAAGGGGTGGTCGAGCAGCAGAGAGCTCTCGCGAGCCACTTCAACCCTTTCAACCGTAGCGGCCGTAACGTGCGCAACGATTTCGCGTGGAACGGATGGACCGGATGGTGGCAGCTGACCATTATGCTGACTGGGGGTTGGGTAAAACTGTCCGCCGCGTTGCTCCTGACGCCCTTGGCAGGGACGAAGGGGAAAGAGAGAAAGAGAGGGGGAAGAGATCGGATTAAAAAGAGCGTAGAAAGATAAAACCGGACGGCAGATGGGATATTTACGGGCGTGCGGGACGAGCGAGACGTATTGTTACAGCGATGTAGAGATTTGTACGAGATCTTCCTTTCGTCTCCGAGCTTGACGACGAGATTTAAACGATAATATATGCACAATTATTTCGAAACAATAACAAGCGAGACTGCGAGTAGCGCGACTGTTATTTTTCTGGACGTGAAAAACAAAATGCGAGATCTCAGTCCGGACGGAAATGTATTAATTCATAAAATACAGATGTAGCTCCGTCTCTTTTTCTCTTTTAGTTTTCAAATTACATTTATTAGTCGTCGCGCAATTTCATTCTCGCACTGGAGCAATTAACAGCGGCTGCTTGAACATGCCCAACGCTGACATATGTACGTACAAGAGAGGAAGGGAGGAACAATCTTCTCTCGTGCGCGCGGTTATAATTTAATCTTCCGACGTCGCGTTCATTGCGCCAGAGAACGATTACCGTCTCGAAGTTAATGGCGAGCCACTTTCCCAAGGACTTTTAATCACACGCGTTATGTGCTCGCGAATTCAGAAGCTCCTTTCAAATTTGCCGACGCATATTGTGCAAGATCCAGCTTCAGGTGCGGATTGAAACAAATCTATAATAATAAACCGTGATTTATACGCACACACGGTGTAAATTTTTGATCTGATAAAACTTTATTGCTCTCTCAAGTTTTTTTTTCTTAGATGTATATGTTTCCGAGACTCGACTAAAAGACACGTTCAGCCGTTCTCTCTCATTTTCCTCTTCGAACTTTAATTTGAGAATTAAATCCGTCCCGTCCCTGATTGTGGTGTGCGGTGGGAACCTTTCGTTCGATATCGTCGCCAATACGCCTTGTCGGGAACGGTACCTATACAGACGAGTCGCCATATACGGCTGACATTTATGCGAGTTGGCGTTGACTTTTTAGACATCGCGCGCGCCTTTGAGCGGCTGTGTATCAACGAATTGCGTAACATTTTTGCGGTCGCCCGACACGTTGCTGGTTCGACGCGAATATGAGCGCGTGTATGTCGCGCGCCCCGTGTATAAGTGCTTATATCTTTTCCAAATAAGGCACAAAAAAGATGTCAAGTACAAACGCAGAAAAAAAAGGATTTTACTGTAAGAACACGAAGAATATTTCATTTTAACTCATTTACCCCTTTCTAGAAACTTTTTTATTTTTGATTGTAAACAAAAACGCTTGAGACAAAAGTTGCTTGGTTTGAGGAAAAACATGTGATTTCGATGTGAATCATGTCGCAGATTATTATTTTAATTATTTTAAATAGAAAGACTTGTTTCCTCGAAATAAAAGTTGTAAATCTCGTCGAGACGTTTTCAAAATGCTCTTCAGAATTATCTTTTGCACAAGCTGTTTCAGAGATATGAAGCTTCAAAGTTTACAAAGCCACTGGCTCCACATGTACGGTTCGTGCAAAAGGTTTTAATGGTTGTTTTAAACTCTCATTTCAACGTCACGAGAGATTTAACGAGATTTCTACAAGAATTAATTAAGGGTTCTAAGTGCGTGTATTAATTGCTTTAATATTGGCGTGCAAATTTGAAGTTCTTTTAAGAGAACTTTATTAATTATCACATTTTTATCTTAGAACTTAGGAACATTCATACAACATTCACAAATACATTACTGCAAAACATTCATACCTCATTAATTTATTAGATTACTAATTACGGGAGATTACAGTCCAGCGGAAGTAGTCGATATGATAAAAATAGTCGAGTTGTGCAATGACAACTTGAGAGCAGCGGAAAGGATGTAGCCGCTTTGCAAGCTTCATCTCTAGAACGACTTATACGAGAGATAATTTTCGGAAATGTTTTGAAAAAATGACGATATCTACAACTTTTATCTTAATTTAGAAAAAATCAAGTTCCAAAAAAATCAGGTCGCTTTAAAAGTTTCTTGAAAACGACATCTGCGACATGAACATCACGTCGGAATCATGTGTCTTTTTCCAAGCAATCTTCATCTGAAGCACTCTTCTATAATTAAAAAAGTTTTTTTGAGGAGAGTAAATTAAAACGAGACATCCTGCATACATGGACGTGTGCTACTGCAAATTGTTACGCATAAATATTTTCGTCTCCTCCGCACGCAAAAACTTTTTCGCAAATTTTTTAAATGGAAAAAACACTTCATGAATAAAAGAATACCCTAACAGTGTAACACCTCAGTGTACATATATTGTAGTTCGTTGTTAAATCATAAGTCGTTTGCTACAGTCGCGCGCCAATAAAGATTTTATCGATCGCGCGAAAAAAAAAAGATATAAGGCCGGACGTATTTCAGCTTCGAGCACAATCAGTCCTGTCCCGTTCCCATAGTAACGATAGAGCGACGACAGTTAACAACTCGCGTTAAATACAAGGTACAACCGAGGCGATAAGCGTAAATTGCTACAAGCGCGAGCGTGTCTGGTCTTAAACGGATTCTCTCGCGCGATGCACATTGGCACATACCACGTACGTTTTGGGGGGATAGAGAAGCTGATGTGTGCACCGTTTGCTCGCTCGCTCGCCCGCTCGCTCGCCGGATGCGCGGTGTATGCGCTTTGCTACGGCGGCGCGCTTCAGGCCTCTTCGAGAGCCGTAAAACGCACCGGCCGGTGAAACCTTTGACGCGACCTCTCCGCGAAAGCAAGCGCAACGAACACACAGAGGTCGAAAGAGCGTAAAAACACACACACATACATGAGAGTGAGAGAGAGAAAGAGGAAATCGCTTCAATGAACTTCCCGCGCGCGCTGTCGCAAATTACGAACATACGCACACACACGTACATGCTCTTTCTTAAAATAAACGCTCCACGGCATCGTTTAAGAAAATGGCGTGTAAATTATGTATCGCCGTGCGTTTGTCCACACACGCGCATTTACACGGGACGCGACGTTATTTCAAGGCTCGGCGATATACGATAAAATCCGAGGAATTACGAATAGCGTAATTCGCTATAATGGACGCGAGACAGGGTGGACGGACTCGAAACGAGATCGATAAAATCTGTAGATACGAGGGATTAACAGACTCTGTTCTGGGGATCCGCACTAGATTATCTAGTAGATAAATTTTGATGACGCGCACGAAATTTCGCGCGGCTTTCTATTCGCTCGTAATTTACGCAACTTGGAGAAACTATGTTTTCCACGCTCGTCCCCGACGATCCAGTGCCAGTTTCATAGGAGAACAAACGCGATCTCTCTATCGAGATCTATCGCGCGCGCGCGTGTTTGGAGAATAGAATTATACATTCATTCATTCTCAGCACATTGTCACAAACTTGCGCGAACGCAAAATAAACCGCACCGTTTGCCGACATTCAATCTTTCGGAATCGGATTGCGAAGTATCGAATCGCCGAGCGTGGGCGAGCAAAGCCTTATCAGAGAATTCGTGTGAGTGGTAATCCGATTAAAATTATGACCGGCGGAAGTGACATGGCGCCACAACTCCGTTCTCTTCCCCTCCCTTGTAATTTAATCCTCGTTAGAAGTATCATCGCGTGCACGCGCGCGCAAATAACGCGCATCGCGATTTATTTCTTGCGAGCTACGCGCATTTTTCACAGTTACACCGAAGGTTACCGGTTTTAATTTTATACATCTCGTAGCGCGTAACAGAGCGCGTAACGCTACACTCCGTGAATTATCTCACCGTAAATTGGCCGGTCGTTTTGCTCGAGAGACTCAGATTATCGACGATATGGCTTCTCGAGAAAGCCCAGAACGTCTTGCGTGTCAATGCGCATGAAAAAAAGTTTCTGAGAAGCGTATTCGCGTAAAAAAACCAAAATGTCTATGTAAATATAAAAATCATTAAATGCGAGAAATTGTTGAAAATAAAATCTCACGCGCTTACGTACGGACTGTATATGCTGAGTTTAAGAAGCGCGAGTTTTCTCTAACATCCCTTTTTCTCTCTTTAAAACGCTCGATATTCGAACACTGTATTGCATTTTCCGCCCCGTCCTCTCGTCGCCACATAATTTTCCGTCGAATCCTCCGCCGTCGTTGCCGTTAATTCCGACGTCCGTTATTTGCATGCCATTTGCAACGCGAGATTCGCAACACGACGATGAGAAGCCGAGTTTCCGACTGCATGGTTCCTTAACGAGGAGGACTACTACCCGACCCTTGCCGAGCAAATTCTCAAGCGAGAATGCTCACTGTGACGTGACGCGTATCCGGTTTATAAGGATCGCATCGGCGATCCGGTAATGCCGCGAACGCGGCGACCAGTTGCCGGCGAGGGAAGTTTTGTAGGAAAAACTGCGCGTGACTGGTTTCTCGGCGCATTCTTCTCGTACAGAGCTACTTGAATTGCCGTGTCTGACACACGCGCGGAAAGAGAAGAGATACCTTTATCGCTGATTGAATATCTACCTCGCTAGAGCATCCTCAAGTACAAATGCGTCTGTTCGTGTAACCGCGCTATTGGAAACCCTGACTACATTAAAAAAAAAAAAAAAAAAAAAAAAAAAATCTTGATAACAAATACATTGGTTTTTAATGAACACATTTAGATAATTTTTTATATTATATTTATATGTTTTTTTATATTTGTATTTATGTATTATATGATTTAATCAGATAATATCCGGATTGCGCGCGTGTCTCTTTGATAAACGGAGGAAGAAAACAAAGTATTACAATATATTCAGTTGTGCGTTTGTATATTGAAAGCGTCGTTGATTCTAACAAGAGGCGCATTCGGGGCCGCATACGCTCGATATCGATTGCATCGCGAATTAGTTTCGGCCCGACCGTTAATCGCGAACTGATCCAATTTAGTCTCCCCCCTCGAGTTCGACTTGGCGAACCGTCGCGTTTCCGATACCCGGGCTCTCTCGAGCTCGTCTTGTATCTCTCTCTCTCTCTCTCAGGTGTACTGCGGAGAGAAATAAGGGAGGATAAGAATACGCGCGTGGAAAACTAGCAGCGAAAGAGAAGCTGCATGCACGCAAGAACTATGGGGAGCTCACGATCGCCCGTACGTGCCTTGTAACCGAGATACTCGCGGGTATTTAACCTCTCTTGCACAACGATGAGAACCGCCGATGACGATGATGCATGGAGCTGCGAAAGAAACGAACGGTTAGAAAGCGCGCATTAGATATGGACGATTTATTTTCATTGAGAGTGTAACGAATTTCGCGGCCCCGGCCTAATGACGCTCACAATACCTACGAAGATCGAGAAAAGTCGATCACGAAATAAATTATTTATTTTCTCACGATATATATAAGTTTTTAATTCGTAACACATGAAATATGCAAACAGAGCTGTGTTGCGTAATGGGAAAAATATTTCACGTGATGAGAAATCGAGATAGATCGCTCGATAGAAGTAATCCATTTGTTTGCACGATCTCTGAACTCTGAACGCCTTCGTTTGATCCTCCAATCGTTCGTCGAACCAATCGACCGCGCTGGCATTGTGGGAACGGAATGGAGAAGAAGTGGAGACAGGGGGAGAGGAGAGAGATTGTGCATGCACTCTCTTCGATCCCGGAAAGGGAAGCCATCTTAGAGCTTCTTACTTTAAAAGCAGAAATACGAGACCGATCGTTGACGTTGATAAAAAGAGCGGCGGTTTCGGTTACGACATATAATGCGGATGATTATGCGACGACGGAATTGCCGGCAAACGAACCGTTACATGCGTTAACAAGCAGCGAACTTGCTTGTTTTGAAATATAGGATATTGAGTTACTCGTGCGCGATTAAAACCCATATCGCTACTCTGCATAACTCGACAGCAGTAACTATAGACTCGAACAAAAATAAGAACCCTATCGGTTCTGAAGAAAAAAAAAAAAATAAAATAAAATAAAATAAAATTGCAAACACGTGTTGTTCGTGTGTATTTATTCTCAATCGAAGTTTAAATAAGAGAGACTTTCCTCGAATGTTTCCACGAGCGACGTTAATGTTCCGCGGCGCGACTGATATAACATAATGGATGGCGAGGAGATTGCAGAGAGATGCTCGCGCGGCGTGACCGCCATTAACGCGATATCTACGAAATTAATCTGGTACGCGTCCTAGAATAACTCCCGTGTTTACCGACATTTGCATGCAGAAACGCTGGATGATAAGCCAAGATCGCGGCGGTCTATTGCGCGTCGTGAACGCCGCAATTGCGCTATTACGCTGGTATTTAAGTGTCGCGTCGCGAGTTACAAGGGAACTTTACGCAAAACGCTTTCGTTTCTGCGATGCACACACAAGTGAACGTTGAGTAAACGCACTGACTGATGTACTCGCGCGCGCGTTTACAACTTTCTTAATCAACCGAGCAAATTTTTACTAGTAATAAATTTCACGGCGATAAGAGCCGTTCGCTGGATATGTTTTGCGGAAAAATATATTTATATTTGACGAGTGTAAATTCTTACACATATTTTTGAATTGCATTTTTCAATTCTCAAATCATATTGGATGCTTGATTTGCATCACAAATATGCGAATATCTATCTTTTCCCTTTCCAATTAATTTAGAAATTATATTGCGAAAAAAAAATTTTACTGTATTATGCGAGACTTCATTACTTTTCTTTCGCGATTTAAATCAAACTTAAATAACAATAAAATTCAAATAAAATAGACAGTGTAAGGTAACTACAAAGAGCATTTGATTTTGTTTTATGTATTTCTCATCCTATTATAGGATGGATTCTCCATAATTCGTCCCTGGACGTCGTCCAGGTGATATTTTGATGGCAACGCAAGACCGAGTGGCCTACTCCTGCAAAGACTATTTTCTATTCATAGTTCGGTCAACAATCTAACGTTAGCGCTGCGTCGTCCGAAATATCACTTTCTCTACTGTGACGTCTCACACTTTTTTCATAGCCAATATGAAAAAGCACCTTGATAAAATTTATCTATTTCAAGACGTGTCATTTTTTTTATTTTTTATTCGGATTTGTTTTTTATCACTTTCATGCACACACGTGTTGAAAAAAAAAAAAAAAACAACTGTGATAAGAGACATTATTCGGGTCGAAGAAGAGCCAGGGGTGCCGCTTCCTCTGCGCACGGTAGTCCGATTAGGACGGTCTTTCTTTAATCCTCTTAAGACACCCTAATCTACGCTCACGACAATCCTGATTTATAAATCCAAAAGTCGGGCGCGTATTTGCCGTGAAAGCGGAGTGGCATCGAGGTCGCACGAAGAACCAGGTGGGTGTTCCTTCCATACGTGGGCATGTTATTACGGAGAACTTCTCTTCTTAAATTGAACACTTTTTCCATTTTTAACCAATCGTTATATAATTATTGAGTAATTAAAAAGAAATAAAAAAAAAAATAATCTCATCGGGGCGATGTGTTCGCAATTTTATATAATGTGAGATAAACGCACAATCGCATTCACGTCGAGCCGCGAACGATGAATCAAATTCTTCTGGCGAATATGTCGCGCGCGACCGCAGCCCGGGGGAAACAAAAACGACGCGCATAATTCGGCCTCCATTCACCGGCAATTTGGTGCCCTTTCATGCGTGCCCGCGTTTGCCCTCGAAACCTCAACTGCGCGCTTTCGGTTCGCACAGTCAGGCCCCGCGCCATCGACATTTTCAAAGACGAAACTACAATCCAACATCTGTCCGTGTTTTGCTACGTGAATGGCCGTGCATAATGCTCAAGTGTGTATGTAATGTGCTTCCTCTTCTCTCCCCCTCCCCTCTTCCTTTTTTCGCAGAATGTACGCGATGTGACATTTCTCGACGATGTTTTTAATCGTGTTGTATATGTATTTTTCATGCTACTAGAGATTAGTCTCTTACGGAAATGTCAGACTCTCGGAATGTCTGAAAAAAATACAAAATAATATAAAATTGATACGATGCGCTCATGAGCGTGTTACGTTCTCGTTGAAACCGAGGGGGGTTCGAGCACTACGCACTTCGTCCGTATTGAAAAGGATGCAACCCCTCTAACCCTAACTCTGAAACTACACGTGCAATATATATAATGTCTCCCATATATATATTGATTGCATTGATATCAAAATACAGGGTTCGAGCACAGAGATACAAAACCGAGTTTCTATTGCGCTGCACTTGAAGCGATCCCAGACATGTGGCGTGCCGCATGGTGCGTCGTTTCTAACAAGTGTTCGTTCCTTGACTCGGATGTAAAAAAAATTTCACAAAGTGGCACGAAATCCCGGAATAGAAAAAAAAAAAAAAAAAAAAGAAACATTCAACAGAACGCGAGTCGCGTAAATCTGAAAGTTCAAATGGCTTTTTGAATTCGCACTTCACGTGCGCTCTCCGAAAACTTTTAATCGACCGCGTTTAATCGGCGGCGATGGTCATCTGCGAAATCCGGCGAGTCTGAATTCGTTAACTGTGCGATAGAGAGAGAGAGAGAGAGAAAGAAAACCAGGTGTAGCGAACTGTGTGAACGAACACATTTGCCCCGGTGACAATCGCCGATAATCAGGACGCGCTTTGTCAACGCCACGAAAAGTAAAGAGTTACACTCCGATGAACTCGGCGACACGAAGGGCATGTACTTTTACCCCTCCCCCCTTTCTCGTCGTCGCATGTAATTCCTCTAGGAATATCCGAGCCAAGTGAAGTGACCGATCGATTCGCGATACGAAATTTCGGGCACGTAGGAATATCTCGGAACACTCGCGCACTTTGCGGCGGGATGATGTTCGCGGCGGGATTATGTTTTTCGGTCGTCGTCCGGATTGAAGATTTACGGCCCGGCTGTATATCCAGCGCCAAAAATGGATTTTGATTCGTCGCAGCTGCCGCTCGTCGCGAGTTTTTCGCATTCGCGAAACACGCGCGTGCGGAGCGCGCGGTGCAAAGTTCCGACTCTTTGATGCGAGATTTAACTTCTCAATTATTCGAACTTTTTTATTCAGTTTTCTTGATTTTCTATAACGTATGATCTCTCACGAGATCATACAACGCTCGCATTGAAAACCTGTTTTTCGTAATATGTTTGATTTGATCACCTGTGTTAGAAAGTCTTGACGATTTCACGCGTTGCGTTATTATATTATACGCATAAATTCACCGATTGTTGTTCACCGAGAGTGGAACGTCGCAAATGTGGGTCGGCACGTGCGGTAATTATGTCCGTCTAGGCATTCGTATATGCGCTCTCTAGGGGAGGCGGGAGAATGATTCGAGGGAGCAATTCGAGCGATCAAATCGCGCCGTGGTGTA